>PVHT021183594.1:4037591-4122199 GCA_004024745.2 Catagonus wagneri
CTGTAGTCTGATTCTTAACCCACCATGCCACAGCAGGAACGCCACTGTCTGCTATCTGAAAATGTTTGGTTTTTTTTTTCTCTTTTAAATTTTAGAAAAAGTAAGAGAAGAATATTTTCTGAAAAAGGAAAAGTAGGTAATTCAAATAGTTTTGTCTGAAGTTTCCCTGGAACACAGCTGGGTCCAGTTGTTTGCATATTGCCTGCGACTGCTTTTACTCTCCAACTGCAGAACTGAGTGGCTGTGACAGAGACCCAGGGGCCTGCAAAGCCAAAAATATTAACAATCAGGCCTTCTGCAGAAGAAGTTAACTGATCTCTGGCCTAGACAAATGGCACCAGTTTCATGAAAGCCTCATCTCAGGGGAAAGGCAGAGGAGGTGCAGGTTGATGGAAGAAGCTGAGAGAACTCCAGCTCTCCTTTTAAGAAAACATTTACATATTTTAGTTTTATGCTTTCATAAAAGGCTGTGTGTGCATTTACATATATATGTAAAACTTTAAGTATATATAAATGCATATATACCCATATACACACTCATGTAAATACAATTTGTTTTCATCGTCATGTGTATGCATCTATATGTGTATGTTTCTATACACACATACATATACTTTTTAAATAGTTTGTATATATAAAACCTTTAAAGATAGACATTTATATCTTTATATATACACAAATACATATGTCTGTGTCTATAGCTAGGTATGTATATATGGCTTGTTTTGACTGTAAAGAGAATGTGTATTCCATTTTTAAAGTGTGTATGTGTTTGCGTGTGTTTCTGTGTATGCCTGTGTGTGTGTGTGTGTGTGTGTGTGTGTGTGTGTGTGTATAGACATACCTGCCTGAAAATATCATGCAAAATGGGCACTTCTTGGTAGATACACAGGTGCCTAGTATTACCGTCTTTGTTATTTCATGTATTTGTCAATTTTCCAAAGAGATGCAAATCGAATGGGACACACCCCTGGCCACATGAACAGTGACAACTGCCGTTATGCCACTATCGTTTTTCCTCACCCAGAAACTGCCTTTTCTCTTCAAATGCTTAAGGATAAAACCTTTTTTTAAAAAAAAAAAACAAAAAAACAAGGTTTGGCTTACACTCACCTAACATTTCTGGAAAACTCCAGTAACTGATTGCTTCTTCATAGGGGGAAAAAAAAAATCGCTAAGCCTCAGTGCACTAAAGATTTTTATAAAAATCAATTTTATCCTTGAAGTAAAAGGCGACATGGATTATCCTTTCTGCCAGAAGTTATGGCAATGACCCACGGAGATATGCCTCACAATGCATTTTACCAGTCTGAAAATATTTTACCATAGAAAGGCACAAAGCAGGTTCAATCTGAAAAAAATAAAATAAAATTACATAGCAACCACATCAGTGTTTTGTTGGATTAGAACAGTGGGACCTCATGATTTTCTTCGTCCTGACAACTAATAATCCAGTTGCATCAGGAAAGGTGAGCTTAATGAAGCATATTCAGATGGGAGAGCACAGGATTTATGGTGGACTTGTTGTGGTCATATTCCTAAATGGATCCCATTAGCTCAACACTGGTTGCTGGTAAATGACCACATTTCCTAAGAGACAAATGCATGAATCATCTGGGCATGTTTTAGAAGCCTGCTTTATAGAACGGCTCACCTTACAACTTTAAACTAGGACTGGGTGAGTGACCTGCTTTAATGAAGCCTAACAGACTTTTTTCCAGCCAGAAACAGAAGTATTGCAACTAAATAGCCATTCCTACTCCTAGAGTTTAGCATGTTCACACAGCTTTATCCTTGAGCTGGTGTGGGTCAAACACCTTGCTGAATTTTTTTTAAATACCGTTACAACAAAAACAGTATTGTTTTCAATGTCTTTATAATTATAAACCCAACATGTGTTCATTGTGCAGAGTTTCTAAAAATTGAAAAAGCTGGAGTTTCTGATGTGGCTCAGTGGAAATGAATCTAGCATCCATGAGGACGCAGGTTCAATCCCTGGCCTTGCTCAGTGGGTGAAGGACCTGGGGTTGCTGCGAGCTGTGGTGTAGGTCGCAGACTCGACTTGGATCTGGCTGTGGCCTAGGCTGGCAGCAACAACTCGGATTCAACCCCTAGCCTGGGAATCTCCAGATGCTGGGGGTGCGGCCCTAAAAAAAAAAAAAAAACAAATGGAAAAGCACAGGAAAATAGGTCACCCATATCTTCCTACCCAGAGAGAGCCACATGTAATATTTTGTTGCTGATATGCCCACTTCACACATTTTTCGTCACATATGCAACTAAAAAAAAAAAAAATCACCAGCACACAATAGTCACTGCATCATATAAACTGCCTTATAATAGCTGCGTGCTATGCAATACATCACGAAGATTTTCTGCCATAATAAAAACGAATAACATCAATTTTGGTATGCCACTTTGATGCATGATTTCTTTTCACTCGGCATTAAATAACACTGAAGTGAACATCTTTGTCCGCAATGTCATGAGCTTGTCCCTTGTTCCCTTGTACAGGGTAATTATCTAGAAGTGAAGTTGATGAGTTTAAAAAGTGGGCACCATTTTTAGACTTTTAGAGCTAAAGAACCAGGATCCTAGACAGTTATACAAATCTACTCCCAGGAGTGGTATAAAGGAGAACCCATCTCACCTTAGAAACAAGGTGGGGGCCCACTATTTCCTCTTTCAATAAATAACCATCTCCCTGGCCTGGTTCCCTGTTCCAACCACCTGCCCCAATTGGGCCACCGCACTACTGGATGCTAAATTAGCATAAAAGAGCTCAAACCTCGCAAACGAAGGAGGTAATGGGGAGCAATTTAAATCTAAGCTTATTTAACCCGAGTGGCTAGTGGCTGCCCATTTTGTCTTAATTGCCTTTTAAACTAAAATCAATGTTAAATTACCTGAACAACAGCTTCTGCACAACTGCAAACTGAAAATTCTTTAAGTGCCTCCTCAAAGGCCTTGGCTCTTGTTTGGCCGAGCGACAGGGAGAGAGTTTCATCTGCACTGCGCTCCAGCGGTGGACTATGGGGTGTGGTTCGAGGGCGGGCGCTCCTCCGAGGAGCCACCCTGTGGGCTCCGGGAAGACTCGCCCCTTGACATGAGGGTTCGGAATGAAATCCGGATGACGGATGTTGGCTGAGATTCTGTCTCTCTCCTTCCCCCCAGTCCTGGCGACAAAGATCGAATGCAGGGATGACAAAGAGCCAGGCCGTACGTACACACGGATACGGACCCCAAATCTTCAGCAACCAGCCCGGGAAACCAACTCCCATCTACAGCCAACAGCCCAGGAAGCCAGCCCGCGCTGACCACAGCTCACACCTGTGGGAAAGGTGACCATCAGCTCTCAGAAACCAATTCGGGGAGCCCAACAAAAACCCCTGTAACAACCGGCTCCAAAACAACCTCGACTTGGAAAGGAATGGACACCTCGCCAACCTAGGACCGACTGGCGAAAATGAAATCTACGCCCCTCAGCAGTCACGGAGAAGGTACCGCTCCTCCCCGGTCCACCTGCAGCCCCCCCAGGCAGGGCATCGCTAAAGCCTTCTCTTTCTCCGCCTGAAGAGCCTTCCCACTCCGCCCAAGGTCGAGCTTCTGCCAAAACACAAATGATGCGACGGGGGCTGCCTCCCCGGCAAGATCTGATAGATCTGAAAAACCTGCCTTGGCGTCTTCTCGTTTGCTTAGCCTTACGTCTGTCCCCAGGGACTGTTTTTAATACTATGTGAGGTAGACAAGATGGACAGAGTCCTGGCCCTCGTGAAGTTCACGTTCTAGGGGAAGGGAGACAGCAAACAAGAGAAGGAGAGATTTTAGCAGCCGACTTTGTGCAGGAAATAAACCTTGCAAGGGGACGGGGGAGTAAACGGTGCTGTAGATAAGATTCTTGGGTTGCTAGGGTTTTATCATTACTTGGCCCCACTCCCTGCTTTTATTTCAATCCAAACTCATTAAGGACATGCCATCTGACTGGCACTGTCGAGCTACATAACCTACCAGCGAAAAACCTCGGAGGGGGATGTATGTGCGCTAAAGACCAGAACACAAAGCGGACAAGTGGCTGAAGAACTGTGAGCGCTAAGAGGCAGGCAGGACATTTTACTTTCATTTTACATCTTATGTAACGAGGTGTCCTGGGGCCCTGGAGGAGAGGATTGCGAGAGACAGAGACGGGACTTGGACGTGCCACGCCACAGTATGGCATCTTGGCATTTTGACTGTTTCAAGCAAGAAGCGATTTGAAAATGGCAGGTGCAGAAAGGACTTTCTCTCTGAACCCCACCACCACCACGATGAAAGAGGCTTGCTTGGAGATGTCCCTATCTTCCTTAGAACAGGTCCCCCTTGAGTCACCTCAACTAGAAACTGGATAAACAGAGTAGAGGACAAAAAAGGCAGAAAAGAGATGACTGATCACTCTTTGCCTCAAATCCTCTCACCCCACAAAGGAAACAAGGAGACACAACAGGACGACTCACTCCACGGACTTGATGTGGTTGGACCCAGGACAGAGTGGGGGCACAAATCTCACATGCTTGAGCATATTCTTTCCTTTAGGGTTTAGGGAACGGAAAGGCTGGTTAATGGTGGAGCAAGAAAGGGCTGTGGCTTTGGAGCTAAAGTAAATAGAGGCAGGGAGTCCGGAGCACTGAGGCTTCAGGTAGGTTTGTTGAGCAGCAAGTGGCCAGGAACACTGAGAGAAGGCATTTGGGGGGTGACAGGTTTCATAAGGGGCCTGTGGCTGATGGAACCTGTATCAAGGTTAGCAGTAGGCTCCCTGGGAGGGTAAGAGCAGAGGATGAGAAAGCGCCAAGTTAGAGTCCTGGGAAAGGGAGGAGGAAAGGGGGAGAATGTTCCAAGACAGGGCGTGGGCTGAAGATGAGCAAAGTCAAAATGAAGGGCAGTCAGAATTCTGGAATGGCTCAGATGAGGGGGTCGGCAGTCTGAGCGGTTTAATCTGCCTCTAAGAGTTAGGTCGGTCCTCCCCAGAAGGACTTTTGGAACTGGGAAAGGAAGGCGTGGTGAGCTCCGATAGCTGGACTTGGACGATCGTGCAGATTTCATGGCAGAGTGGAGTCAGTAGGAAGGAAGAGCTGTCCACAGAGAGGCAAAGAAGCAGAGAGGCGGCCTCCAAAAAGATCTGGGAGGGGGATGGAGAAGCAGAAGCAAGAGTCGGCTTGGCCCAAAGAAAGACAGGGATGGGGAGAGCTGTTGCCGTGGTCACCACAAGCTTTCTTCCTGAGTTCTATATTCCTTCCCTTCCCCGAGGTGCTCCCGATACAAGCTGAGTTCCCACAAAGTCCCAAACACGCTCTCCATCTCTGCTTGAATCTCTAGACAGTTGGGTTTTGCCCAGGACATGGCCGGCCTGCAAAGGAGCCTCCAGATCCCTCTGCTATTCAGAAAAGCAAAATATTCCGCCGCTGAGATGAATACACCGCTCCCCCCCGTGTCTCATGCCCCCGAGCTGGGGCAGGGGTGGGCAGCCTGTCAGAAATGCAATTTAAGCACAGAGTGCTAAGATAAATATGAATTCTTGGACGCTAGAGGTTTGGTTAGTTTTTAATTTTTTTCTTTCCAGTTGGAAGCATGAGGATGTCTTCCTATCTAAGAATGTTGTCAAAAATGTAATCGACTCATTCTTTTAACATTATATATAGGAATGCCCCCTGAAGTCCATACATGAATTCCACAACTTTTTTTCCGGCGTGGAGAAACAAAGTTGAAGAAGTCTATTGAAGAAGGCAAATTATCTAAGTATTATAAGAGTCTGCAATTACTGGAATAAGTGACACAGAGTGAAGTGTGTTGTGTCTCGTCGTGGTAGAGGAAGTTTCTTGTTCTGCCTAAGGGTTGAAGGCAGGTTTCAGAGAGTTCCCTAAGCGGTGATGCTTGGACTGGGCTTTCAAGGATGCACAAGAGTGTGTTTGACATAATCACGGAATTATTATCAAGGCATTTCGACCAGAGGAAATACCGTATACAAGGGAACAGCGAGGTGCCTGTGTGAATTGATGGACAGGGTACATTGTCCAGGCAGAAAAAGTAGGCATGGGTCCGATAATGGTTCAAACTCCATTGGACAAGGAAAATGGAACAAACAGCCGGTGTCAAGGAGACCACTCCTCCGTATGGGGAAAGTGCTGATGGTCCGAAGCAGGGAGATCCACTGGAGACTCTCGTTAGAGCTCAGGCCAAAGATAACGAGGGTTTGCACAGATGAAGACACGGCAGCGAGGGTATAATGGAAAGAAAGGATTTGGCAAATAGTTTATAAATAGAATTGACAGGACTTGTTGAATGACTGGAGGATATGTATGAGTATGGATGACCAAAAATAATAAAAATAAAGATTGAAAGAGGCCAAAAAGTCAAGATCAACTCATACATCTATTGTAAGTTATTGACTGAATGGTGTCACCAATGACCAAGTTCATGAGCATCAGAAAAAGATCTGGGAAAGCTAAGAGGCTGGTTTTGACCATGTTGAGTTAGGTGTGGCGGTGGAACCTCCAGATGGAACTATTCAAGAGGCACGTGGATAGACAGGTGCGGGGCTCAGGAGAGGCTGAGCGCCATCCGATATTCGTGAGCAGAGACGGAAGATGCCATAGGCATAGACCACCTCGGAAGAACAGCTAGACCCTGATATTTGATACTTTTAATGGCCAAGGTAACACACTAGATACAGTTGCTAATCAAGCCCTAAAATACATTTGAATAAAGGTACATAAGCTGCATAAAGGTACATGTGTCATGTCTGTGTTTTCCTATAACAACAGAGTCACACCTTAAATATCCTTGACTAGTTTATAACTAATAAGATGAACTGAAGGTTAAATCCAAGCACTAACAAACTGTTACTACCACCTCCTGGATCAACTGTTACCTTTTCAACACACTCAACTCACCCATCTGGGGAAGCACACAACAGGCTATGTTCTCTAAAGCAAACGGCCAGCCCTACCTGGATGCAGGAATTTCAGCTATAGACAATGTCTAAATCAGGTTTCTATATGGGGATATTTTAAATGAGTGATAGTAGAATAATAAAGCATTCACTAAACAAATGTCTGTTTGCCAGGCACGACGTAAATGCTTAATGAGTATTTGCGAACGACAGGGCTCGCTGTGTGCCAAGTTTGAGTAGGAAACAGAGCTTCCTCTGGGTCACTTTGCTGTCTAGAATTTCAGCTGGCATCCTAAACCCTTTGCTATGAGGAAGATGGAGTGATCTGGTAGGTGAGTCTACATAAAATACAACTCAGGACTCTCAGAGGTTCCCACCTGCTATGCTCGATCTCCATGGACCGTGGAGGTTCCCACGCCTGCTTGGCCAGCCTGTGGGATAACAATGAATCCTGGAATGCGGGCGTGCTTCTTACTGCAAGAAGCTCAAAACTCTGATTCTAAGGAATTGCGCTATAATCTTACTCAGGTGTGGTGCATTCAACTGAAACATGGGAAGGAAAGGAAACAAAAGAAACGGAAACCAATGCTGACACCGCCCGAGCTCCACAGGCACTGCAGGCACTGTGTGTCTGCTGGAGAGGGAGCCTGGAATAGGAGGTGTGAATCCGCCTTTTCCTGTGTGTCCTTAGCACTCTCCCCTAGGGCAGGTGCAGCCCGTCCCACCCAGTGTCAGGCTCGTTTTTAAAGCCATGCCTTTTCCCTGGAAGCAACCTAAATGCCCACTGACGGAGGAACGGATTAAGAAGACATGGTACATATACACGATGGAATACTACTCAGCCATAAAAAGGAAAAATAACTTCATTTGCAGCAACATGGATGCAATTAGAGATTCTCATACTAAGGGAAATGAGTCAGAAACAGAAAGACAGATACCATGTGATATCACTGCTATGGGAAAGTAAAATATGGCACAAATGAATCTATCTACAAAACAGAAACAAGACTCACAGACATGGAGAACAGACCTGTGGTTGCCAAGGGGGAGGCAGGAGGGAGTGGGATGAATGGGGAGTTTAGGGTTAACAGATGCAAACAATTACACTTAAAATGGATGAGCAACTAAGTCCTACTGTGTAGCACAGGGAACTATATCCAGTCTCTTGGGATAGAACATGATGGAAAATAATATGAAGAAAAAGAATGTATATATGTATACATATATATATATGTGTGTGTGTGTGTATGAATGAGTCACTTTGCTGTACAGCAGAAATTGGCACAACATTGAAAATCAACTATACTTTAGTAAAAATAAAAGAAAAAATATAGTATAAGATCCAAGTACAAGCACTGTGGTGCAGCAGAAATGAACCTGACTGGGAACCATGAGGATGCAGGTTCGATCCCTGGCCTCGCTCAGTGCATTAAGGATCCGGTATTGCCAGGAGCTGTGGTGTAGGCTGCAGACACGGCTCAGATCATGCATTACTGTGACTCTGGCGTAGGCCAGCGGCAACAGCTCTAATTGGACCCCTACCCTGGGAACCTCCATGTGCCATGGGTGCAGCCCTAAAGAGAAAAAAAAAATGGAGTTCCCGTCATGGCTCAGTGGTTGATGAATCCGACTAGGAACCATGAGGTTGCGGGTTTGATCCCTGGCCTTGCTCAGTGGGTTAAGGATCCGATGTTGCCGTGAGCTGTGGTGTAGGATGCAGACGCAGTTCGGATCCCGCGGTTGCTGTGGCTGTGGTGTAGGCCAGCAGCTACAGCTCTGATTGGACCCCTAGCCTGGGAACCTCCATGTGCCACAGGTGCGGCCCTAAAAAGACAAAGACAAAACCTTTGCAGAGAAAAAAAAACACCACTCCCACCCCCCACACACCCTTCTAGCCTCACTCTGCCATCCTCCAGGTCTAGATACAAATAAACTGTTCCTTTAGTATTTCTTTTATCTTAGCTCAAAAAGCAAAGGCCATTAAATGACCATTATAAATTTTTTTAAGCTTGTTCTAAGATTTTCCCTTTCTTAGCCATGTTCTACTCTCTTTCCAAAAGCAGACAGATTACATTAACAAATTTAAGAATTCTACAGAAAGGTAGGAAACATCTTTGGATGGGGTTATAATTTACTGCTTTGCAAAATTTCAGCTGTAAGTGCCACTAAATGATGGCCAAGAAAAATCTAAGCCTTTTCCTTAGAGAGCTTAAGCTCTAACTGGAAGAATCTAAAGGCATTTAAATGATGTGTGTCGCATACTTTCTCTTAAAAATTCCCATAACTTTGCCTTTTTGGGGGGGGGCACGTCTCTGTTGCGTGTAAACTCCCATCTCTCTCTCTTTTTTTTCTGATACCAGGGGTGGGGGAGCATAGAGAGATATTGACCAAAGGGTACAAAGTTTCAGTTATAGAAGATGATTGCTTTAGAGACCTAATTACAGCACGGAGACTACAGTTAACAAAACATTCTTGTATATTTAGTTAAGAGAGTAAATCTTACGTTAAGAGGTCTTACTACAAAGGAAAGAATATTAAAAAAAAAAAGAGGGCAGGAGGAAACTTTCGGAAGTATGGCTAAGTTTACAGCCTTGATTAAGTGATAAACTGTACTTTTCGTCAAACTCATGAAGTTGTAAACATTAAATCGGTACTTTTTATGCCAATCATACTCAAAAAGTGGCTTTGATTAAATTTTGTATTGTACAATGGAATACACATAGTAATATAAATGACTAAACTAACTGCACTGAATTATAACAGCATCAACATAGGATGAGAACATGAGTACCAAGCTAAGGACTCTTCAGGTTCCTGTGCCTCTCAGCCTGGAAATCAACCTGAGTAGAATCCTTTTTTTTTTCTTCACTTATTCTATAGTCACATGGCTAGGCTCCAAGTATTACTGTCTGCATTAAACAGCATGCTCTTATCAAAGTAAGAGAGCCTAGCCTACTTCAACGTGCCTTATAAAGATGAAAAGGTACAGGCACCGCCACGTCCATAGCAGCATTAGCTACAACAGCCAAGGCACGGAAACAGCCTAAGGTCCATCAGTGGATGAACAGAGAAAGAAGTTGCCACACGCATACACACACACAGGAAGATTATTTATCCATTAAAAAATGAGGAAATCCTACCATTTGTGACAATACAGATAAATCTTGAAGGCATTATGCTAAGTGAAGAGTCAGAGGGGAAAAAAACACTGCATGATCTTACATGGGAAATCTTAAAAACAACACAAAAGAAAACAAAACCTCACAGAAAAAAAAGAGACCTAGACCTGAGGTTACCAGAGGTGGGGAGGGAGTAGGGAATTAGATGAAGGTGGTCAAAACGACACAAACTTTCAGTTACAAGGTAAATAAGGACCGGAGAGCTAATGCAAGCCCTGACACCTAGCATTAGCGCTGCTGTGTGATGCATGAGGAAGTCGCTGAGAGTAACTCCTGAATTCTCATCACAAGGAATTTTCTCCCCCACCCCGCCCCCGCCGTTTTTCTTTCTTTTCTTTTTACTGTGTTTAAGAGAGAAAAGGGATGCCATGTAACCTATTATGGTGACGATTTCACGATATATGTGAATCAAACCTTCAAGCTGTACACCTTAAACTTACACCGTGATGTGTGCCGCTTACTTCCTCGTAAACCGGAAAAGACACCATCAAAGACAATCAAAAGCGGAGACTCAGACTTGGGCCTCTCGGGCCCACCTGAGGCACCTTCATGCCCCTTGATTTCCCATTTTTTGGAAACTGGAAATTGGAACGGTACAGAGGGGAGATGAGAAGTCCCATCATCTCACACCCAGCGACCATCGGCTCTAATTCAGGGATAACGAGGTTTGAATTCTGGTTCTGGGAAGTTCGAAGAAATTTGGCAAGTTCATTTAAATCTTCCTGAACACCTGTTTCCTCACCTCTAAAGTCGGTTGAATACCAACCCATTCACACGGTTACTGATAGGATTACAAAGTTAAATAAGAGTTTGGGGGCGGTGGATGCAAACAATTTCATTTAGAATGGATAAGCAGTGAGGTCCTCGTGTACAGCACAGGGAACTAGATCCAATCTCTTGGGATGAAACATAGTGGAAGATAACATGAGAAAAAGAAAGTGTGTGTGTGTATATATATATGTATACATATATATAGACATATACATACACATATATATATACACACACGACTGGGTCCCTTTGCTGTACAGCAGAAACTGGCACAACACTGTAAATCAACTATATTTTAATATAAAAAAACATGTTAAAGTATCTTACAGAGTAACTGGGGTATAGCAGGCATTTTTAAATGTTTGAAAAATAAGCTAAGGACATTAACGTGCATTCAAGAAGATTATAACCACTGATGGCTTTGAATTTCTTTTTATCCTTATTTGATTAAGTTAAGGATTTGCTGGAAAGTTTAAAGGACACACAAGCACGCACACACACATACTCAGGCACTCACAAATACACATACCTTTTAAGTCTTTTATTGGTATAACAATGACTCAACTACAGTCTAAATCGGGAATTAGCAAACTTTTTTTCTGTAAAGGCCCAGATAGCAAATATTTTCTGCTTTGCGGGCCATATGGTTTCTCTTGCAACTACTCAGCTCTACCCTTTTAGTCACAGAAGTAACCATAGACAATATGGAAAAAAGTGTGCGTGGCTCTATTCCAACATTGCCATTTAAGGAATACAGGTTTCCAGAAGTGAGAAGGCTCTGGTCTGCATGTACATTAAAAATGCAGGTGAGCAGTTCCCATCGTGGCTCAGCGGCAATGAATCTAACTGGCATCCTTGAGGATGCAGGTTTGAACCCTGACCTTGCTCAATGAGTTAAGGATCTGGCGTTGCCGTGAGATGTGGTGTAGGTCACAGATGTGGCTTGGATCCTGTGTTGCTGTGGCTGTGGTGTAGGCCGGCAGCTACAGCTCGGATTGGACCCCTAGCCTGGGAACCTCCATATGCTGAAGATGCAGCCATAAAAAGATTTAAAAAACTGCATGTGAGAGGCGTTGCCTGGTGGCCTAGCAGGTTAAGGGATCTGGCATTGTCACTGCGGTGGCTTGGATTCAATCCCTGGCCCCAGAACTTCTTTAGGTCACAGGCGTGACCCCCTCCCTGCAAAAAAGTGCAGATGAGGCTTCTGTGCTCTTACTTCCCATGTGAATTTTAGAAACTAAGTACGGGGAACCTGGGACTGAAGCCAGCTGCCAAACTCCTTGAGGACAGAAACGAAAATGAGAGCGATCCCAGAAAGGATAGACTCAAATCCATGGATTATCCTGACTCTTCCAGGTTCATCTGCACGGTCAAAGAAGAGCATAGTGCCTTCACGTGCAGAAGATAAAGGCAGAAGCCCTTCACCTCGCGATCCAATAAAACGAACACATCGACAACGGCAACACAACTCACTCCACTACTTTTTATCTTCCTCAACCTCGTTCTGCAAACATATAAAGTGTAGACAACCATTTGGCCTGGCTAAAACCCCTACTTGTAGAGAACAAGAGGCTAGAGATTCAGAGAAGGCATAAAAGAGATTCTGCAAGAGCAATCCTTGTACGTGGGACCAGGGCTCTGCGGTTTGTGAGCATTTTACATTCACTGTCTAGCATTCACTCCTCATGACCATCGGGCTGCTTACGAGACCCAGGGATTATGATGCCCTTTTTGCAAAATAACATATGGACTTGCCAGGCATGCAACTTGCCTAGAGGTCACAGAGCTAACGAATGACGGCTTCAGAACTGACCCCCAAATCTTGTTCTCGGAGGCTGAATTCTCCTGGCCATACAGCACTGCCTCTTTTTAATGCAATGCTCTCCAGTCCACGTGGCTTATGCAAACATAGCAGGAAGGAGAAAAGGTGAGATATATTCAGCAGGGTGATTAATGCTGTTGCGGGAGTAATTAATGTTTTGAATATGATCCGTAATCCATATGGAGGGTGTAATCAAAACACAGGAGAGGTGACCTACCTGCTCTAGGGTAAACCCTGGCAAAATACTAACGATGGCAGTGATGTTAGGACCAGATCTTCCTTGAGGAGCTGTTTTCTTTACATTAGCAAAATTGATTGGGAGGGGGTGTTAAAATATGACGTATCATTGACCTTCCTTGAAAGGCCAGGCCAAGGCATGGCTAGACAGCAATTTTCTCATCAGCCCACGGCGAATACATATTAAATCTGGATATGAATTTGACACTCTGAATTATGCTTTTCTGCACCGAGGTGGCTATTTTCAAAAGATGAACCAACAGAAATATTGGTGCTACAGGACTAATTTACACTAGGCACTGCCGTGTAAGAGTTTCTTATGTAAGAGTTTCTCCGGCATGGCAGTGCTTCAGATAGACAGACAGACAGATCGGTCAAGGTCTAGATATCTATAAATAGGTATACAGCTATATCCTCAAAGGTGTACCCATTTACATCCCCTCCATCAGTATATGAGGATTTTGTTACCTCAAAGATATGCCAGAATCGGCTACCAGCCGTCATGTTAATCTCTGCCAATTCAGTTATAAAAACAGTATCTCCCCGTTACTTTCCTCGGCTGTCTCTGGACACCAACGTTTAGGGGCAGTAATTAAAGCCTTTCCCCCAGCCCCAGCCCCAGCCCCAGTCCCGCCTCGGATGAGAGAGTTGCTTTCACGTCAATGGCTCGAATGTGGGACAATGATAAGAGATCACGCCACAACGACCCCGTTTAAAGGACTGAGTGCATTTTCAGAAATGTGGGGGTGGTCAGAGTCACAATCAGTGAGCGTCACCGGTTTTGAATTATCAGGGGATCACCCTCCTTCCTTCTGGTAACAGCTTTTACACTTTCTTAAAATCCTTCTCTCAGGGATGGTAAACCTGTGGTCTGGTTGGTTCCCACAGAGTTGACTTCCCCTCCAGCTGACCGCGGGCATGTGCACTAGCCTGGCGGTGGAGGACCTCACGGCCCCCGGACAAGGGGGATTACGCCGGCGACGGGCATACAACACAGTGTTTTAACACTGAGGCTGTTCAGAGAATAACATGAATTTACAGGGCCATTAGTGAGCATCTTCACCCTTTGTAACGGCGGAGCCAACCTAAACATGGCGACAATAGAGCCCGGTAACAGAGACACTGATGCCTGGTCCTCTGACATCCTCTGAGCATCTGGACCCAGCACACTTAATGCAATTCCTAGAGTTTACAGTTCCAAAAGTTAATATGTTTCCTTTTTGCTTAGATCAGCTGGGATGGGGTTTACTGCCATGCACACCCAACAAAAAAACTAATTAGTACAACAGTTCAACAAGAAACAGACTCACAGACATAGAGCACAGATACGAGAGGGAGGGAGTGGGATGGACGGGGATTCAGGGGTTTGTAGATGCAAACTTTTGCATTCAGAATGGATAAGCAATGAGATCCTGCTGTATAGCACTGGGAACTCTATCCAGTCACTTGTGATAGAACACGATGGAAGATAATATAAGAAAAAAAAAAATATATATATATATGACTGGGTTGCTGTACAGCAGAAATTGGCACAACAGTGTAAATGAACTACACTCTAATTAAAAAAAAAAAAAAAAAGGCTTCTGACCCCAGGAAGTTCCCTGGTGGTGCAGCAGGATGAGGACCCATCATTGCAACTATAGCGTGGGTTTGATCCCTGGCCCCGGAACTTCCACATGCCACGTGTGCAGCCAAAAGAAAAAAGCTTCTGACTTCTGACCAAATGTTACCTGTCCAACACTGTACAGTCAGGTATTCTTGTCACTCCTGTGTCATTTCACAGCATCATATCTGTGCTTTCATCAAAGGCTCAAAGGCATTAATGTGCAAAACTCTAATACACAATAGGAAATAAATAGTTGCATGGAACAAAAAGAAAAGTGCAGAAACAGTATGGGTACACATCTGCACACACAAACGCCTTCATATATACACGTACGTATGCATGGCAGTGGAAATGGTGAGATATTCAATAAATGGTGTTGGGTCAGCTGAGTAACACTTTGAGGAAAAATAATGCTCGCAAGAGTTTAATACTTAATTTTAATGAAGTAAATTCCAGGTAAATTAATCTAAAGATAAAGCAAAAAATATAAATTATTACAAGAAAATATAAATGGCTCTCTCATAAAAGTGGAATAAGGAAGGAATACCTCCTAGGTAAAGAATACAAGTGGAGGTCTCGTCGTGGCTCAGTGGTTAACGAATCCGACTAGGAACCATGAGGTTGTGGGTTTGATCCCTGGCCTTGCTCAGTGGGTTAAGGATCTGGCGTTGCCATGAGCTGTGGTGTAGGTTGCAGACGCGGCTCAGATCCCGCGTTGCTGTGGCTGTGGTGTAGGCCGGCAGCTATAGCTCCTGTTAGACCCCTAGCCTTGGAACTTCCATATGCCGCACGTGCGGCCCTAGATAAGGCAAAAAAAAAAAAAAAAGAATACAAGTGTTCACTCAAAGATGACTTTTTTATGTGGCAAAAGATCCTGTAGATCAAGTCCAAAAGGCAAATGAGAGCATGTGTTTATACCGAGTATGCCTGACTAAGGTGCATAGCTATAGCATACCAAGAATTCTTACAGTTTAATAAGAAGAAAGCTAAACCAATTAAAAACGGAAAGATTGCCTAAGTGGGTCACACAGGAGGAAAGATCCCTTTTATCACTAGTGGCCAGGAAAATGCAAATTAAAGCAATAATACACCTTGTGCCATAGTTACACCCAATAATTGAGGCAGGATGCACAGGAAGTCTGGGGTTGGTAGATGCAAACCATCACATTTAGATGCATAAGCACTGAGGTCCTACTGTACAGCACAGGAGACTCTATCCAGTCTCCTGGGACAGACCATGATGGAAGACAGTATGAGAAAAAGAATATATACATGCACACACACACACACACCCATATGTATATATGGCTGGGTCACTATGTTGTATGGTAGAAACTGAACTGACACAATCCTGTAAATCAACTTGACTCTAATAAAAAATAAATTAAAAAATTTTTAAAAGCTTGCTAATATCCAGTGTTGGCCAGGTAGTTTACAGTGATGGGAGGATTGAAAATTGTTCCAATATTTTTGGGTTAATAACTTGATAATATCTGTTGATATTAAAAATCCACAGAACTTTCCCTAATTATTTCTTGTCTGGGATTTTGTCCAACAGAAAGAAAAAGTACCAGAACTAAAAAAATATATTTACATATTCATATAAACATAAATATATATAACTGTTTATCACAGCAAAGCTTATTTTTATCAGGAGGCAAAACAAACAAATGCAAAGTAGAAATAATCTAAATGCTATTAATGGGGAGATGGCTGACTAAATTATGATGCAGCCACATTATGAACTGTGATGCAGCCATTACAAAGGATCCGGTAGAGGTTTTGTTTATTTGTTTGTTATGGCCACAACTGCAGCATATGGAAGTTCCCAGGCTAGGGGCTGAATCGAAGCTGCAGCTGCCAGCCTACCCCACAGCCACAGCAACTCGAGATCCAAGCTATGTTTGTGACCTACACCAGAGCTCACAGCAACGCTGGATCCTTAACCCACTGAGTGAGGCTAAGGATCGAATCCTCATCCTCATGGATACTAGTGGGGTTTGTAACCCGCTGAGCCACAATGGGAACTCTGGATCAGGTAGATTTTTAATAATGACACATAAGGATGTTAATCATGCCGTGTGAGAAAGGCAAGTTAATCAAGAAAATGTACTTTATGGGCCCATTTTTAAAATACATATGTATTTATGTAATGACGGATTGACTGACTATAATACTTGCTTATTTGGGACAAGGACTTGCCTTATCTTTTCTCCTCATCTTTTCACTATATATTCTCAATCACTGTAACACTGCAAGGTACATGCTATGTATATATAAATGTGTAGGAAACTAACAAGGTAATAATTGAATGAATCAACAAACGAAAAGCTTTGGACAAACAGAAATAAATAAAATAAAACACAGATGCAAGAACGTGTACACTTGTCTTAACGAAGGAGAGAAAACTAAAGAGCACAACCCAACAGTTGCCTGACTCCTGGGGTCATAGCGGAGGACTGAAAGGTTAGACGGAGAGGGGCCACTTACAGATTTTAGTGGCGCTTGCTCTGTCTTGGGTTAATGGTTTCAAAAGCCACGTATTACTATTTTACTTTGAATGACTACAATAAAGATGCTTTAAAAAGATAAGATTTGTCTCTGGAAATATTTTTAAAAAGGAAATAGAAAGGAAAGGTAGTCAACCTCCTAACCCTTCTGCTCAACTTTCATTTGTTCCCTGCCTCCAGGAAAACGCATTGTGTGGAAAATTAAATATACAAGCCTATTGGCATTTATCCAGCCGGAGCTTGCCCCACTGAAAGTTAATACGGGCTGCCTAAAAAAAAAAAAGCATAATTAAATGCATGGAACAACTGAAATATCCATATAATTACCACAAAGCTGAAATAATTGCATACATCCTTTTATTAGATGATATTAGTGTCCCTACATAAACACAAAGATGGTTTCAACAAAACAGCACCCGCAGCTCTTTGATTCACCTAAAATGATCCGATTAATTGGCAGATTGCCACTAAAAGAAAAAAAAAGCAACTCCTGTTAAATATCTTTGTTAAGATATCTGTTCTTACTTTGAGAATAGGAAAGACTGAATTTCCACATTTTTTTTTTATAAAAAGTCTTTGTTCTAGCTGTGCAGGTGTTACGGATGAAGGATTTGTTTAAATGTTGTTTTCATGGTATCAGATTTTGGTTTTTAGGGCAGATATATGTTTATAGCAAAACTGAGAGCAAGTGACAGAGATTTCCAAAATACCCCCCCCCCCAAAATCGGCCACCTGCATAGCCTCCCTCATCATCAGCATCCCACACCGCAGTGGTACAGTGTAATAACTGATGAGCCTAGACACATGTCATCACCCAAGTCTACAACTGACCTTAGGGTTCACTCTTGGTGTACATCCTATGCGTCCGGATAAACACAGGTGTAATAAAATGTATTCATCACTACAGTAACGTACATAGTAGTTTCAGGGCCCTAAAAAATCCTCCACTCTCAAATTCAGCCCTCCCTTTTGCTCTAATCCCTGACAATCACAGCTCTTTTTACTGTCTCCAGGGTTTTGCCTCTTCCAGAACGTCACATAGGTGGGATCACACGGTCCGTGGCCTTTTCAGATTGGCTTCTTTCACTTAGGAATAAGCATTTAAGTTCCTTGCATGCCTTTTCATGACCTGAGAGCGCTTTTCATTTCCTGCTAACTACCATTCCACTGTCGGGACGTAGCGCCGTTTACCGATCCATTCACTTACTGAAGGACATCATGGTTGCTTCCAAGTTTGCGTCATGATGAATAAAGCTGTTCTAAATTTCCATGTGCGGGTTTTTACGTGGACGTAAGCTCTCAGTCCCTTTCAGTAAACACCAAGGAGCATGACTGCTAGAGCTACGATAACACTATGTTTCGGTTTGTAAGAAAACCACCAAACCACCCGCCAAAGAAGCTGTGCCATTTTGCCTTCCCGCCAGAAGTGCAGGAGAGTTCCTGCAGCCCCACCTGCTTATCGGCCTTTGGTGTGGTCAGTGTTTTGAATTTTGGCCATTCTGATAGACGTGTGGCAGGACTTTACTGCTATTTTTCTGTGTGCGGGGTGGTTGCTGCTTTTTAGGGGCACACCTGTAGCAAATGGAAGTTCCCGGGCTGGGGGTTGAATCAGAGATACAGCTGCCAGCCTGAGTCACAGCCACAGCAACGCAGGATCCAAGATGCGTCTGCGACCTACACCATGGCGATGCCGGATCCTTAACCCACTGAGCGAGGCCAGGGATCGAACACCTGCATCCTCATAGATACTAGTCGGGCTCGTTACCACTGCGCCACAACAGAAACTTCCATCACTGCTGGTTGAATTTCCATTTCCAAATGTTGTTTACTTTTTCCTCAAAACAAAATAGCAAACCTCCAATCAACACAACCTGAAAGATCACTGTCGGGAACACACTGAAACAAATTATGGGAACAGATGATATGGGCTAAATTGTGCCCCAACCCAAAATTCATATGCTGGGGTCCTAACCCCTAGCACCTCAGAAGGTATTTGGGGGTAGAGTCTTTAAGTTCAAATGAAGGCCCTGATCCAAGAGGCCTGTGTCCTTCTGAGAAGATTAGCACATGGCCACCCACAGAGGGATAGCCACGTGAAAAGAGGAAGAGGACGGCCAGTCTCAAATCAAGGAGACCAACCCTTCTGACACCTTGATCCAGGACTTCCAGCCTCTAGAAATGAGAGGATATAAAGTGCTGTTGTTTAAGCCACTCGGGCGGTGGTACCTCTTCTCCGTGGGAGCCCCAGCACACTCATACAGCCTACGCTGCGGAATACGCCACAGCCCTAAGAAGGAGCAAGATTTTCAAGCAATGACCTTAAGGATATGTAAAAACATACTGTCTGGATCCATGGATGTATCACCGATCTTCCAGGATATAATAAGTTCTAAATCAAGGAGAAGTTCTACAACGGAAAATCTCTGGGCAAGACTTGGAGGTCAGGAGTCAATCAGTTACAAAATCATTTTCCTTCTTCGGTGTCTTCCCTTGCAGATAGCTTAGGTAATTCTGGAGCTTGCTAAAATCCTCAAAGGACCTAAATTAATACTTACGGGATGGGGAGAGAAGACCTCCCCATCCCCTAAGATGAAAACTCTTTTGAAAGGATGGTGTGGCAAGGTGAGTGACTATCCTGAATAAAGACAGAAAGTGTGATTTCTAAACGCCAGTTTCAAAATGCCTAAATTTATAGTGGAATCTCAGTAAAGCGCAAGGTGGAGTACTTAGCATTTCTAGTCGAGGAGCTACTTTTGAGTCCTACCACCATCTTTTAATCAGCACATTTTGGGGAGAAAAAAACAGCTAAGAGTGACTTTAACCCTCCCCAGAGATTCCAGGGGGCACAGCTAGCAGCGGGTCTCACAAGGGCAAAACGGTATTTGACATTGTGTTTTTTTTGTCCTACAAATCCACCTCCACTTTGCATTCAACGCCACAGTCGCTCTGACATGGCTTCAATGGGAAATAGTGTTTACAATTCCTTCATTCCTTACTTGTAGGTCAAATGAGTACTCGGAGACATGGATCTTTTTCTTTCTTTCTTTTTTTTTTTCCTGTGGCTTGAGGAGCCTCGATGCCTGTTGCTATGTGGTCAGGGACAGTTTGGCAAACTCATAATGTGATAATGGGCATCAATTCTCTCCCTCCTCTGAAACAACCACGGTCCATGCTTGATGCTTCTAACCCGCGGGGCTCCCCAGGAGGAAGAAGTGAGAATTACAGATAACAGATTTGGCACCCAGTACGTTCCTGGTGTTACGCCAAGCTCTGTGCGGGCATTATCTCACCGCACCTTTCTAATAAATCAGGGAGATTGGTGCGACGACCCTCTGCCTTTTAAAGATGGTGACACCGAGGCTCCGAGGCGTTATCTATCTTCCAAGGTCAAATACGGCAACAATAAATACGGCAGAGCCAGGCTGTGAACACAGACGGTTCCGCAGATCCCAAACTCCGAACCACCACGCACGCTCTCTCTGTGTCTGCATGACGTCCGCCAGGTCAAATGTACTTCCGCCGCACAGGGTAACGCGGAATTCTGCTGTACAAGAAAGGGGCTGGGGACACAGTTCCTAGTACAAATGCAGTTGCACAAATATGTTACTTTCCTTGCTCAAACTTCTAAGCCGTGGATGTCCGTGGCTTCCATGCCTTCCTTTAAAAGTAACCTGCACTGCAGGGGACGCTCTTCCACCTACTTTTTTTTAAAGGACTAGAATTTACAACGCCATTTGTAACACCTATCTGCACACAACAATTGGCTAATTACGCTCTGGTCATTAAGGCAGATCAAACGATGAAGGACAGCAAATCAGTGCGGTCCATATTATCATTCATCCTAGCAGACAGCAGCACCGTCCCTGGTGCCTCAAATGAGACAATAATTTCCAGGATTTCGACTCTGCACATAAAATGGGTCCTTAATTGTAGGCCTTCAAATACCCCCAGCGATTTAATGAGTCCTGGGGCACTGCAGGAACTGGGAAAAAGAACTAGAGCTCAGATGATTAAAGTTACAGTTGAGATGTCTGGAGAAGCAGTCAGTAATTTGCAGTGTATCGTGGGAGGGACCTTTCTCTGTGTGTCAAACCAAAGCTCTGGCAGTGGGACAATCAGAAATCCAAGGTCACCTGAAAAGAATGCAGGACCCCCCCCTCCCCAGCGCCGAGTCCTGGTTCTTGCCTTGCTTCACTGTGAGCTTTTCTTGACTTTAGCAAGAAAAGGGACGCGAGGTCACCGTAACACAGGCTGCATGACATTTCTCCTTGACGCTCAGCCTTCTTTTTACTTCCAAGACAACCCCGAGTCCTTGCTGTTCCAAGGGGTGCTGCTGTAATGGAGCAGGATCCTAGGGGTCTTCCCAGGAAAGACCCTCCAAGTCCTCCACCTGCTTTTTGTCTATAGAAAAACTTTAGCCAAAGAATAAACTTAATTCAAGAGAGAAATGAAAAACATAGGAGCAAAGAAAAGCAGTCAAATAGGACAAAATAATAATAGCTTAGCCATTTAACAAAGTCAAGGACCTTAAGTTCATCCTCACGGGCTGTAGATAACATTCTGACCGGTATCCTCTGAGCTGTTTTGCAGGTACTAAAACCCCCACCAGGCGGAAGCAGTTAACTCCATGATGACCACACTGCAGCCATGACACAAGCTGCTCCGTCTTATACAATTCTGAGAACTGGCCTCAAGGAAATGGGAACAAAGGGACCCTGGAACTGAAGATGAATTCTACTTAAGAAAACAGTCAAGGTGATGCTGATCAGACCACCACATGGCCAATTTCAAGACGCCCGTGGGGGCTATCTGCGCTGTTCTGCAAGTAGCCCCCTCTCCCTCCACCTGCGCACCCCTGAAACTCTCCTTTAAAAGCTCTTGCTCCCTGACCCGAGTGGGGAGTTGGCTCTTTGACACATGAGTCCACCTTCTCCCCAGGATTGCCGAACCTGACTCCTTTATGGATTTTTTTTCTCCCCTGGAAAACCTCTCAGTGTTGGGGTCCAAAGAGGGTCTTGGGCTCTCTTTCCTTCTCCATCCAAACTCTACCCGAATGACCCCGCCGATTCCCATGGCTTAAAAATCACACAAACACCAAGGCTTCCAAAGAAGGCACCTCACTTCATACACCCAACTGCCCACTTGACATGTATTATCACCCACCCTGCTGGACCTTATCATCACCTTCCACACACCTCCACCCACCACAGCCACCACTGAATTTGCGCTCGTCTTCTTTAGACCTACTGCTGGTTCCTCCTCCTGTTTCTACCTTCTCATTCAAGGCTCCCTACACCTGCCTAGAACATTCCAGAAGGACACTGAAGCGCCCACACCAGTTCCTCTCACACATTCACCCACCATTGACAATGAATCTACAAGTCACATTGATTCTCCCACCTCGTCTCACAGATCAATTCAGCTCTCGTCCCTCCCACAGCCATTACGTTCTCCCAAAGCCTCTATCATTTCTCACCTGCAACAGTCCCCTAACTGATGATCCTCTCCTGCGTCCTTCCACTGCAATCCATTCTCCACACCGCAGGGAGAGTTATCCTTCTAAATGGAAAATTTGCTCCAGTTCAACGATTCCCAATTGTCCTTAGAGTAAAAGCTAAACTCCTTAACTGGCCTTAACAGAGCCCTAAGTTATCTGGTTCCAAACTTATCTCTAGGTTCACTGACTGTGGCTTTTCCCCATCATCACTGATAAAGTCAAATGGGGGTGCACGCGTGCACACACACACACACACACACACACACACACCCCAATCCGCTTTCTCTTCTAAAAACACACAATTCCCTTTACCTCGAGGTGTTTTCCATGCCACCTCCTCTACCTGTGGAAACACCATCTTAATCATATTTCTATCCCTCTCCCCACTCCTTCACATCTATCAAAATCCCAGCGATAGAGTAGGTGCTAAATAAATGACCACTGAAGGGATATAGCAAGATAGCAAGACACAGAGCTTCCCAGCAACTTGCTTCCTTCCTTTCCGCTTTACCAGAATTCTTAGCCATAAAAAATAGAAGCTTTGGGCTCCATTTCAGTGGCTTTAGCCTAAGGTTCCTCATAAATTTGAATAAATGAAATTTTACTATTTCTTGCTATGATTTTTGACCCTCCAGCCTCGTCTTCCTTGCCATTGTCTTCCACTCATCCGTTCATGATTACACTCCCACATTTTCTTTTGTTTTCATAATCTTGTGGTTTACCGAATCTGTGCCTTTATTATAAGCCATCCCAAACCCAATCCAAAACCTGAGATGGAATAAAGACAACCATAAAATTAAAACAAATACGTCTGTTAACAGCGGTAGCTGCTGTTTCCTTCCCTACTTGAGCTTTCTGAAGTGCTGAAGACCATTAACACTTGATTAAAAAGTCATCGTATATTTATGGCCATAGGAGTTACCTGTCTGTACGATAAACCTGGGACAGGAAGGCCTTTAGGTAATATTGATCTAGGAGAATAAGAGGAGCATGTCACTGTTTTATGGTAACAGTTTACGGCTGCTTCACGGTGATTAATAATTGCATCCTGCCAGCCCCTCACTGGGAGGCTAAGGGGCTTGCTGAAGGTCAAGGCTGAGTGCCCCCTTGCTCTGTGCAGCCTTTCTCAACGTTGCCGAGCAGGAATGGTTCCTCCCTCCTAGGGGTGCATGTTCCATCTTTCCTCCTCCTATCACAGCATTCCTGGCATTATCCTGTACTTAGATTTTTTTTTCAGGTCCCTGAGGCTCCTGTAGAGTTAGGAATCAAGCATTTTTTTCTCTTCAAAAAATCTTAGAGGAGGACATGGTATCCAATGAGAGAGGGAGTGTGAGAGAGCAAGAAAGAAGGACAAAGGGAAGAGTGGGGACAGCAGCAAAGGGAAGGGGGAGCCAAAGGAGAAGGGATGGGGGTGACACACGCCTCTTCTCTGCCAAGTTCATTCCTGAACTGCACACAAACGCGCTGTACCAAGACCACAGTACCAACATCTCCAAGGCGGAATCACGCAAACTTTAGACGGGATTATGGTTTCGCAAAGTCTGTGATCGGTGCTCTTGAATAAAACTGACACTTATTTGTCTAAGTTTTTATTGTCTCTCTCCTCCGCTTGACCAGCATGGTCCAAATGAAGGTTCCGCAATGATGGGCACGTCCCATCCATCTGTGCTGTCCAATGTGGTGGCCTCCAGCCACAAGCGACCAGTAAGTGCTTGAAATATGGTTTGTCTGGTTGAGGCCATGAATTTTAATTTCAATTCATATTAACTCATTTACATGGATATTTAAACAGCCGCGTTGAGCCTCGTGGAGGCCACCTTGGTCGGCACAGATGGAGAGAAGCTCTGGAGAGGAAGCAGCTTTCTCTACTTTGTGCCATAAATGTCTGTGAAATGAGAATTAAACGAATGACAACTGAATGGGCTGGGGCGTTTCCTCACAAAGCAATGC
Source organism: Catagonus wagneri (assembly GCA_004024745.2). NCBI lineage: Eukaryota > Metazoa > Chordata > Mammalia > Artiodactyla > Tayassuidae > Catagonus > Catagonus wagneri. The sequence continues at coordinate 4,062,086 of PVHT021183594.1, forward strand.
GGAAACCTGACAACACATGTTAGAACACTCATGGAGAACGGTAACCAACATGCAATGAATGTACATTCTAGGTGCAAACGCTACTGTACAAACTTTCCAATCACCGTCTCGTATCCACTCAGGAACCCCGTGGGGTAGATATAATCATTGTCCTCATTTAATAGATGTGGCAACTGAGGCCCAGAGAGGTTTGTTACTTACCCAAGATCACACAGCGAATGAGACAGGACAGCAGGATCCACATTCAAACCATTCACCTGCAGAGGCTAAAACTGCAAACCCCTGTGGCCAACCAAGGATTGCCTTGGGCATCATTGGATAATCTCTAGGTCCCTGGTGGAAGCTTGCCAGGGTCTTCTCTGCCCTCCAAGTGCTGTCACCTACCCAATATGGCTCTGAAGATGTGGGATAATGGCACACCACCAGCCAAAGGTTCATCATAATCCACACGTGTCCCACCTGTGGTGCCGTGAGCTGAGAAATACAGGACGGAGCTCTGAACCCACTCAGGAAGGTTTCCAAGGCAGGTGACACCAGAAAGCGAAATCATGAAACAGGAAGGAAGCATCTAGTTTAGAGGGATAGAAAATCTCTCCAGGTGAAGGTGGGCCACCTGCAAAAAGGCACAACAGCCTCAGGGGAAGTCGCATCACGCCTGGAGGCTAAGAGGTGGAAGCAGGTGCTAGGCGAACGGCCTTTGGCCTGGGTGGTTTCTCTGGCTCCCTCTGTTTTCTTCATATCCTCATCGTTAACAGTACCTAACTATGAAACATCCGTGTGGAGCATGCGGGATCATTAAGCCGAGGAGAACCAGCGCTCCATCCATCTCAGCCGTTTAAGCCCCAGAATCAATAATTACTTAAGAGTTATCCTCTCACAGAGTGCTTTGCGCAAGATATACATTTGAGGCCAGTTCATAACATACTCTTTGGCTTCATATAGTATCACAGGTAGAATCTGAGCCAAGCATGCAACTAGCCACCGTAGTTGGAGGAGGACTGGGTTGAACTTGAAGAGGAGAGTTTGAGAGAGGAAGCTGGGGATGGGGGGGGGGTAACTGAGACACTCAGGGGTGATGAAGTAAGAGTGTGGGGCACACTACGGAGAGTGGAAAATATCCAGCGTGTTTACAAACCTCCCCACCATTCCCGACCCCCTTAAACTGGGCTCATTTTTCTCATTGACGCTACCCACTTGGCTATTTGAGTTTGTGGCCCCCGCTGAGCAAGAGCTATAAAGAATAAGATCAGATCGATATTCCGGGGCTTACATTTATTTCTGGATCAATTTATTCCTCCCCTCTTTGCTACCTATGGTCCAGGAAGGATTAAATGGGCTCATATGGACAAACATAATCCAGCAACATAAAATCGATTTATTTATCTTGTTAATAGGTGATAAAAGGGAAGAAATGAAAATGGGCCCTAGGCATCATACTGACACCGGGAATTAAGTTAATAGTAATGCACAAAGCCCAGAGCCCTCCCTGTCTGCTGGGAGCCAAAACCAAGTTCATCTGGATTTTCCTACCTATCAACGTGGAGGGCAACCGAACTGATGTACATTATTCCAGGTGCCTATACGATGAAAAGAAATCAATGATTCAATGTTGTTAAGATTATTCCTTAAGGTCGAAGTGGAAGGAAGTCGTGTCATGTAAACGAGCGTGCCGGTCACTGTTCCCTGAGCACTCAGGCCACCCCTGGCTGTGCACGGCTGGCTCTCACGGAAGCCTCTCAAAGCCGTGATGAAGGGACCCGCCGTGGCACCCCTCACCTCAGAGATGAGAAAACAGGCGCTTCCAGGAGTCGAGAGAGAACTTTAGGTCAGAAGCAGAGCTGGGGTCTCGCGCCGGGCAATCAGGAAACCGCGATCTCTGCTTTTTTGAGCCCCTGTGCATTTTTGACCTGAAATGTAAACACCCAGGACACACGCTCACGGCGGCACAGAGGACATTTCTGTGTCTCCCCCTATCTGTGCATGCGGGCTTCTGGTTCTAAGCCCACCTGCAGTTTAATGAAAGCGGTTCTGGGAGGGAACTCACCCCGCGCAATCCACGCACACAACTCCCTGCTGAGCTGGCAACCCCGGCGGCGTTCACTTTCATAGCCGCTGGAGGAAGGCATGCAAACACGGCCTTCTCAAAATCCTCCCTAAACACTGCCTCTCGCACACACCTTCTTACTGAACCAGGGGGCAGCGAGGCCATGTCACCGCCATTAGCAAGGCCCGGACAGGATGCTTCATCACGTGGCTAGGTAACAGGCCTTGCTTTTCCAGAGCTTGAATTCAAAGAACATCAAATCACTCTTAAACGACACTGGACTGCCATGCTATAGACGTTTAACTCAAGGTTAAGCCAAGACACCAAAAGCCAGGATGGCTCCTCTTTCTTATTTTTTTGTAAATAATGTATTTTTTAATTAGAGTACAGTTACTTTACACGGTTGTGCCAATGTCTGCAGCACAGCGACCCAGTCGTACATATATACACATTGGTTTTCTCCTATCAGCTTCCATCACAGTCTGTCCCAAGAGACTGGATGCAGTTCCCTGGGCTGCACAGCAGGACCTCGTGGCTTATCCATTCTAAATGCAACAGTTGGCATCTCTTCACCCCAGATTCCCCATCCATCCCCCTCCGCCCCCGGCAACCACAAGTCTGTTCTCCGTGTCTGTGAGTCTGTTTCTGTTCTGTGCCATCTTTCCTCTTTCTAATGCTACTCCCTCCACGTACCAGCGCCCAGAATAAGGCGCCGCGCTCACTGAAAAGGGGAGCAAATCCTCTGATTCCACTCATTGAGAGGAAGCGGCTGTTTAGAGGCCAATGAAACCCCTCTGCTCTTAGCCACCATCGAAAGAAAACAAACACATCCACCCAATCAGAGGCTTGCCTTTCAGAGAAATTCACAACCCAGAACGTTCTATCCCCAAACAGGACCACAGCAATTCCTGCCAGGCAGTTGTCCCATCAAACCTCAGAAGCGTCCGGGTACCTCTCAGAAGGTAACACGTATACACATGAGAAACGAACACAGTTTTTTCTATGAATGAGTTGATGACAGAAGAGTTTAATTCTGTGACTTTAATGCAAAACTATCTAGGGAGGCTCCTGTATTTTACCTGCTGTACTTTACCTGCTGTCAAAACGCCTCTCTTCCCTCCGGCATCGGTGGAGAGCTGTAATAACATTTAAGATGTGATTCTGGATGCGTTCAACCTATGGTATACTTGCAGTGATGGAAATCTGGACTTTGCGTCTTTCTGTCCCACCTACTCATTCAGTGTACTTTTCTAGAAAACCATCCACACACCTGCCAAAATCGGTTGATGTGGTTGTGGTGTGAGCCAGCAGCTGAGGCTCTCATTCGACCCCCAGCCTAGGAACCTCCATATGCTGTGGATGCAGCCTTATAAAGCAAAAAAAAAAAAAAAAAAAAAAAAGCATGTCTTCCCCCCCTTATTAAACCTTCGCATATTTAAAATGACGGCAAATGACTGCTTTCTCCCAACTCGCAATGAAAGATGCCGCACAGGACCAGCACAAAAATAGAGGCTACCGTGTACTTGGCATGGAGAGAACACGTAACAGGACGAGAAGGTTGAAGGTACGAAAAGTAGCGCAGGATTAACCCACTACAGGCATCTATGCTTAAAATGTTTCCCAGTCAGTAACCTAAACGATGGCCCCGTGAGGCTCTCAGTGAGGGTGACCTGGTCCTCCTTGTGACATTTGGTTGTCCCAGAGGGAGGCAGTGCTCCTGGCAGGTCAAGTCCTGGGATGCAGCTAAATCCCAGAGGATGCACAGGGGAGACTCCGCCCCGACATAACATCCTGGGCCCAGGATGTCCCAAATGCCATGGATAAGAACCCCTGAGCGAATAGACTCACCTTGGAAAAACAAAACAAAACAAAACATGAATTATTCAGAGAAAAAGTATGGTATGAAGGGAAATCTTTTTGCAACCAAAACACACCCACCCACCCCTCCAATGAGCGCACAGAAATTTGTCACAAACGAGAGCTGGGGTGGCGGGGAGGTACCCACACTTGTCAGAAAGACAGTCTTCTTGTAACACCGGTGACCAAGTGGCTGATGGGAGGCTGCCCAAACAGGCTCAAGACAAGCCCTGGCCTGTGTGAGTGGGTGTCTGCCGTCCCCCCACCCCTCTTTCTGGAAATGAAAAAGAACGGATGTTCCCATCTTTAGCTTCGTCTTTCAGAATGATGAATACAAGGTTTCATGCAGCGACTGCTAAAAATAAAAGCCTTCCCCTAACTCTTAGGAGTCGTCTCGTATAGCGTAGAGGCTGGCCTAAAAATCTAGAGGGTGAATTCTAAGTCCTTCCACACTCGGTATTAGCAAACTTGAAGTGTAAACAAATATGTGATTTGTCCACGCCAGCACGGATGCACGGTCCATGTGCATATGCATGTAGCTGCATACACAATTAACACATAGTCCAAAAAATGGGCACTCCTGTACCAACAGCCAAGCTCGCCAAAGATTCTGGCGACTGCAGGCTGCACGTTAAAATGACTGAATGTCAATACGAGGTTTCAGGACAGGCTGTCAGTCCTTTCGAAGCCCACCAAATCTTTAGGACATATAATCCATCGAACTTCCATTTCTGCATAGTTCAATTAACGTCAAACAGATACATAATCGTTGGTCTGGAGGGATCAGCGTGGCCATTATTACTAAATCATCCGCTGATGGCAAGATGGCATTTCCAAATCCATTTCACTTATGGCCACAGGTTCCAAACTAGGCCCTTCTGGCAGACGGTAAAACTCTACTGTACAGGAAATCTGTTAGACAATCTGTCACACAACCATAGATAGGAAATGTACATAATGCAATGCTTGAAGGGGAAAAAAAAAGTCCAATAGACCATGAACTTTTAATGAATGAATTTTAACAGTTTGCAATCTGGTGTGCAGTTTTCAAAGTTTTCCTGCTGAAAAAAAAGACTGGGACTCTCGTTTCCCGTTTTCTGAGACTGGATTTAATTAAAATGACAAAGAGCGAAAAATACAACTTTCACTCCAACAGAGAGAAACCCAGAGCGGAAAACACACACCCTCACTTGTTAGTATTCTAGACAGGGGCCGTTTGCCTCCCAGTTTGGCAGTGGTTTGGGACTTCAGGACACTTTTAACTCTCATTAAACACCTTTCTAGAATATGCCTTGTCACTGAGGGGCCCAGGTAAATACAAACATGGGCCCATCACGATGCCTGTCTCGTTGGCTTTCTTTCAGCCCTTACAATATTCTAGGCTTTAAACACATACAATTGTTGAGAATACTCAAGCTCCAGCTGTGGTGCAGGATGATGGTCCAGGAGGTTAATGATCCAGCCTGTCTCTGCGGATGTACCCGCTGGATCCCCAGTTCAGGGCAATGGGTTAAGGATCTGGTGTTGCTGCAGCTGTGGCGTTGGTCACAGCTCCGGCTTAGATTCCATCTCTGACCTGGGAACTTCCATATGCCATGGGGACAGCCAAAAAAACCCAGAATACTATATACAGTCACCCTAACTGATTACATGTATTAAACATAATTCCTGAAAACAGCAACCCTAAAACATAGACATTCTCACCCCCATTTTACAGATAAAGAAACTGAGGCTCACTAGGCTCAAGTGATTGGGCGTCATCCTTCCCAGCTCGGTCTCCACAGCAGGTCTCTCTTACCACAGAAACGGGGAAGGCATCGCTACGTATTCCAAAAATAAAGAAAGCTTCCCCAAACGCTTCTGTGTCATTAGGATGTCTCCTGCATCAGAATCTTCTCAAAGTTTCAAATCCATTGTTTTACGGAAATCATATGATTTAAACCAAATCCCCTGCCTCTCTGAAGGAAGCCCTGGGGAGTCTTTATATTTTGACACACAGTCCGGGAACTCTGAGACATTTTCCGAGCACCTACTATGTGTAAGATGCTGGACCAGGTTTGGGAGATGATGACCCAAAGGAACCTTATCTTCAAAGAGCTCAGAGGCAAGGGGAAAAATAGACAACTGATAAAAAGCTGGAACCATGGGCTCCTTCAGCTCCTAAACACTTTGTTCATCTCATGCTGTTGACGGTCTCGGGGCCATATGAACTCTGATGACGGATTAAATCACACCCACCCTACTGATCCCTGTAGCTTGAACCCAGAACGAAATTTTCCTAAAGCTTCAAATACATTAAGATCCAGCGTTGCCTCTGTGGTGGCGTAGGTCACAACTGAAGCTCTGATTTGATCCCTGGCCTGGGAACTTCCATAGGCCGCTGGTGTGGCCAAAAACACCTCTGCCACCACCACGGTCGGCCAAATATCTCCGCGTGGAATCCACAAACCCCTGTAAGATTACCCAGAAAATCCCCCAATAAGCCCATCACTTCTGAGGACTCGTCTCCGAGAGGCTCCCTCTCCCCACTGACGGGCCCCGCCCACCCTGTCACCGCAGGCTGGCAACCTGGAGGTCATTCTGAATCATTCCGCTGCTGCCGCACACCCCGCATTCAGCCAGCAAGCCTCGGCCACGAGTACATCTCCAAACACACCCCTGCCCTATCCCCCCTCATCAGAAGCTCATCATCTTTTGGTGGAAAGCACACAGCAGCTGCCCCACTTCGCCCTTGCCTTCCAGCTCCCTTCAAAGCTCCACTCAGCCCCAGGAACACATGGGAAATCTCGGTCCCTGCTTCCAGCCCTGGTACGAAGCACCTGCTTGCAAAGGACAAAGCCCCAGCCTGTCAGACCATCTCGACACCGCCTCTTTGGGCTTCTGCTGCCTCTAAGCTGGCATTTCACCCTCCAGCAAAACCAAACTCGTTCTTGTCCCCTGCCCGCCTCCCCCAGCTCTGCACACCCTTCACTTCTCTGAACCACAGGTGGTGCCCTTTGCCTCTTTGACATTTTCCACGCATTGTACCTTCCGCCTGGGACGCTGCTTTCTGAGACCTTGAGCACCTGCACTGAGGAAAGCATGGTGAATAAAGCAGACACCATCCTCGCCCTTAGGGCCCTTACAGCCTGGCTGGGGGAAGCGGACAAAACCAAGTCAAGAGACGCCCACTCCGTTTTAATGGCCACCCACGCCAGGACCGTGGCTGAAGAGAATGTAAGGCAGGTGAAAAGCAATTCTCTTCGCACGATACTTTGTGGGCCTCGCTGATGCTGCACACTGGACCACTGTCTGTTTATGTGTGTCTCCACCCATATGCCAGGACTCTCTGTAGGGTCACCACTGCTCAAACAATCACTTTAGGTTAAAAAAGTGTTAATTGAATTAATGGGTGGATGGATGAATAGATGGATGGATGGATGGGTGGGTGGATGGATGGGTGGGTGGATAGATGGACAGATGGATAGGTGGGTGGATGGATGGACTGAAGGAAGGAAGCATGGGTGGATGACTGGATGGATGAAGGGAAGGAAGGAAGGGGGGGATGGGTGGAAAAACTAAAGAATGAATTAGCGAGTGAAGGGATATTTTCCCCTATCATTTCAGCTTTATAAATCACTGATTAAAATTGTGTCCTTGGTAACAAGCGCATCTTAGAGGCTCTCATCTATAAGCTTGTAAGGACATCCTTTACCTGTGGGAGAAAAGTTACAGAGCACATGAGGCGTTTTCAAGCATTGTTAAGGCTCCCGCTGACATCCTTGAGAGATTTTCAGAAAGGTCCTTGTGCGCTAGAGAGTTTCTGGGGATAAATGCTTCACAAGGAAAAAGCAAAACAATGCAAAGACCTCTTAAGCAAGGCATTCTTGGCCACAGTGGGGGTGGGGGGAAGATCAGCAGCAGCAGGAGACTTTTGATAAAGACAGACGCATTTTCATTTATTTCCTTTTGCTCTGATTGTGGTGGTAGGGAGCAGAGGGGATGATGAGGCAGGAAGAGGAAGGATCCTGCAGGAGAAAAGGAATGAAAATAAAAGAGAAAAAAGGGAGCCTCACACTTCTGAGTTGGACGCAACTCGGCACGAAACGAATCTCTCTTTCCTTGGCGTGGAGGGTAGTGCTGCACGGCTCACCCAGGTCTACATGAAGACCAAGCAGCAACACTGTGGGAGATCCAGGCTCTGGGAACTGGTGGCCACGTTCCATCCTAATGACATTTTTATTTTATGGCTGCACCTGCGCCATATGGAAGCTCCCAGGCTAGGGGTGGAATCCGAGCTGCAGCTGCCAGCATATACCACAGCCACAGCCGTGGATCCAAGCCACATCTGCAACCTACACCACAGCTCAGGGCAACGCCGGATCCTTAACCCACTGAGCAAGGCCAGGGATCAAACCCACATCCTCATGGACACCAGTCAGGTTCGTTACCGCTGAGCTGCAACGGGAACTCTCCTAAAGAAACGTCAGGGTATTTTCCATTATGCCGCACAGAACTGCAAGGCTCTTGTTTCAAATACTGATTCCTGGCACCCGCTTCTGAATCGGAATCGCTGAGGGTGGGATCGGTGAAGCGCATTTTAATCAGAGAGCGGAGTGTGAGAAACCCTCCGTCAACAGACATTAAACGATGCACCGCCCACCACTCGCATTCAAGGAAGCTCTGCGGGACCGACAGAAGGGAGACGCTGTTTGCAAGCACCTCACGGAAACAAAGCCTGAATTGTCCGGGATTAGAAAAAGAAGAGGCTGAGGTCCCAGAAGCCTGGGTTCCATGACTTTTGCATACCCGAACAGAGGGCATGCTGAGGAAGCTTCCAGAGGAAGCAGTCATGCCCAATCAGAAATACACAAATCCCAGACTATTCAAGAATGCTTTCCCCTTTGAGCACTGAAGGGCCCATGTGAAATCTGAGAGGCTGCAGTTAAGTCAAGCCCTATCCCCCTGCTCTGCCAACTGGATGGTTCAGGGCACGTCCACATTAACCCTTTCCACCCGTTGGAAGCTGGTGAGGGAAGACTGGCAGATTATCAGCCTTAGGGCCAAAGAGCTTGGGAACCAAGCCTGCAAATCTCTTGGCCAAGTTTTGCAAAGTTCTCAGCCCACGGCCCTTTCTAGGAATTGACCCTAGTGACAGCCACCCTATTGGTAATGCACGACCCATCCCTGCCCCACGGTGACCAGGTCAGGGTTTGGCACCTGCTTCGGGAGAGCAAGGACTCCCCCGACTGGGCTGAGGGAGCTTTTATTCCATCCTCTTCCAGGGGCTGAAGCCACGGAACTTACAACTCGGGCTATGCTCCTGATGTGCAGAGACAGCCGGTCAAAAAATAAGAGAAAATGAAGCTGACAGCAGAGAATCAGGGAAAGAGCCCAGCATGGAGCTGCGGGGAAGCAGCAGGCAGGAGGGACAGCGGGCTCCCTCGGGACCCGTGAGTCCTGCATGTCACTGCCAACCCTCTCCTCCGCTTCTGCCTTCCAAATCCTGGCTCATTTGCAGGTGGTGGCCTCAGACTGTATTAAACCTGCCCCCCTGTATGGCTGCCCACCACTCCACCCAATCATCCCCAGACAGACACCATCAGCCGCTGACTCGGTGCTTCCGCTCCACCGGGACCATGATGCTGGCCAGCACCCAACGCCCTGGCTTCCCCCATCTTTCTCATCTTTCATTCTGAGGGCATCGTCTTCTGTTCCACCTCAGACACCCACCACGTGGACCCCCACATCCACCTTCTCACCAGCTCTGAAATCCCAAGCATCCTCTTCCCGAGTGTCACCTTCCATCCCCCCAGCTCGTCCACTCTGCTCATGAGCACCCAGCACTGACGCCCCCAGTCCCCTGATCCCACTACTCTCCACTGCCTTTCCCAACTTCCCCACCTCCAGGCCACAGGCCAAGACATAATCCACTCCCTGGCACCTGCTGTCCACTCCCTCAACCCTTTCAAAGTCTCTGGGACCAGCCCCAGATGTAGGCAAGTCCAGCTACCTTGCCTTCTCTCTCCCTAGCTCCCCAGGCCTCTCCCCTCCCTCTTCTCCTCTCCAGTCTCCCGTTGTGTGCTGCAGGTCAGCGTCCTCTGCCTACCCATCAATGTGTGTATTTGAAAATGGCCACCTGAGCCCCAAGTCTATACAATGTTTCGATTCAAAACCTTCTGAATAGTGTCCTCATCTTTCCCCTGAAAATTCTGCGAGGGAATCGGATGGGCCCAGTGGTCTGGGCCACAGGCAAGCCGCCCTTAGGACAGGTGCTCGCCTTGGTCCACTGGAATGTGCTCAGAATGGGAGGCAAGCGCTTAGGGAGGGGCAGGTCCCAGAGAAGGGGAGACGAGGCCGGTGCCCGCGTAACATGCCTGCACCTCTGTGAAACATCATGGGCGAGAGCTGCTTGCGGGTTGCTTAGCAACTGGAAGTAGTTCAGAGCCACACACAAGAGAATAGAGATTTGGGGAAACAATTTGTCAAGGAATCAGGGAGAGTCTGTCGCCTTGAGCTTTTCCGTCAACACCTCCCCTCTCCCCCAAAGCCCGGGCTGGTGACCTGGCCAGCCAGAGAGGCGTGGGGGCGGGGGCTGAGGGCAGGCAGGAGGTGGCTCTCGTTCGGCTGCAACCCCGTCGTCAGCCCCAGTGTCTCATCAGGGCCTGAGCAGAGGCACAGCCCGAGGTAAGAGCCACTGTGATTTCTGCCGAGCTCACAGCATGTTAATCACGCCTGTCAGGCTCCCGGGGAAGAAAAGGTTGGCTGTCCTGACAACCTACATTAACGTGGGTGGATGGTGTTTGATTATACCTCCATGACGGCGGTTTCCATTTGCATCTTTCATCAGAGGCTGAAGGATGTGTTATGTGCCCGGACGGTCCTATAGCCTCATCCTCCTTGCCGGTACCCAAACGACCTCAGTGACAACACAGCCTTCCCACTGCAGGGCAGCAGCGCAGGCTGGGGTGGGACCCAGCTGCTCCTGAGTGCCCAAGGTTTTTACAACAGACTTGTCCTTTAAAAAAAAAAAGGGCTGGATTAATTTTCATCTGGGGTCAGTTTCCAGGGTACCTCGTCAAACCGCAGAAGCTCAGATGATTCTAGGAGCGCAGAACTTGAAGCCACAGACAGCAAAAATGCAAAAGGAAGATGCCCTTTGCTGACAGCCATCCCCTGGCCGCCTCATCGGTTGCAAAACTCAGCAGATATTTACAAACGACCGATCCGGCGCCACGCACAATGCTCCAGACACGGTGGTGAGCTTACGACGCCCGGAGTCCTGGATGGTACGGACCCCGTCTCGGTGGCCACTGCGCTGCTGACACCCAGAGTGATTCTCTTCTGTGGCGCTCCACGAATGCCTGAACATCTGCTCCTTGCTTGTGACCTCCCCACAAGTGACCACATAACCCCAGTCCCAGCTCAGAGGGTCCTAAGAAGTGAAAGCAGGGGGAGGACTTCCATTTGATAGTTTTGGTACATCCTGAGGTTACTTAGAAATAGTGAGAGCCTGGGGTAGAACACAGTGGAAGATGATATGGGGAAAGGATGCACGCATGTGTGACGGGGTCACTATGGTCTCCAGCAGAAATCGGCACAGCGCCGTAAATCAGCTCTATGCTAATAAAAGGAAAAAAAACGGAGTGCAGCCAGTTAGCTCCTGAGGACCTCAGTCCACCCTCCAACCTGGACAGTCCAAACCGCTCACCTGAACGGACTTATAAGACCTCAGGCAGCGCTCCGCTCAGAAAAGCATGGCAGTCGGACGACCTGGATGTGAAGCCAGGCCCCACTGCTCGTGAGGGGAGTGGCTTAGCCAGGCTGTCAACCCTTCTGAGCCTCACTGTCCTCATCTCTCAAGTGGGGACAGCCGTGCATCTCACAGAGGTTTGGTCTCAGGACCAACTGAGACAACGGCGGTGAAGCACTCAGCACAGAGTTTGGCGTTCATGACTCACTAGCCGTGAGACAACCAGAAATTACTCGATCGTAGGGTTTTTTCAAACATTTCTTTCCGACTCGGGTTTATCCAAGGCATTGATGTGGAATTCACAAATGACACAGTGTCTGATAAGCCACTGGCAGCGACACAAGCCCTCCTCATCCAGCTTTGCTCCAGGGAAAACACCACAGGAGTCAGATTCGGGCCCCATTTCCTGACACAAGAGTCAAGATCAGGATGCTGGCAGCTCCCTCATTCCAAAGAGGAGCCTACTGTATTCGCCGGCTACAGAGAAGGCTGCTGGCGCGCGACTCCAGGAAAAGACGGCACTGGCCAACCTAAGCAGGGGAGCGAAGTGGCAACAGTGGATGGCGAAATGTCCTCAAGCGGTCAAACTAGGTGCTGAGGACACACTGATCAGGCTGAACTCAGAACGAAACAAAAGCAAAACACAAAATGCAGCTGGGTGGTGGAGGATGTGAACGAAACCAAGTCAACAGAAACACGTCGCCGGCGCTTCGCTCCGCACAGACACTCTTGAAACGATAAAATCCATTTAGCTTCAATTAATAAAACTAAACAAAGTCAGCGCAGGTCAGCCGGGAATTAACTGAAGCATGTGAGAGAAGGCGCTTGGGGCGATCGCTCCTGTTACAAGACTGAAAACAGCCTGTCCCCTCCCTCCCCAGCCCGGGTGTTACATCTCCTCCCAAAATAGTGTCTCTGCAAAAAAAGGAGAGGAAACGATTGCCTATTAATTTGGCTTTTAAGTCCAGATGAAGCTCCTTGAAAATAGCCAAAGAGCCAAAAATACCGAGTAACTCCACATTCTGGGCACTGTTGCTTCTCTCTATATATAGTGACGCAAAAATAGACACCTCTCATTCTGAGCTTGCAGGACAGAAGTATGGTGATCACCATGGACTGGGGAGAAGACGGATATTAAATCTCCATCGTGTTGTCACCGCCTCTGCCAACGTCCTCAACAAATCCTACCCTTCCTGCCACCCTAGCTCAATAGGCTGTGCGGTTAGGTGTCTGCCTGTGTTCATTGATCCGACACATATTTCTCAAGCTACTGTTGCATCCCAGATGCTGCGCTCGGCTGATAGGAAATGAGTGATCCAGTCTTTCCTCATGCAGCTTACAGTCTAACAGTTGTACGGATAGAAAAAAAAAAAAAAAAACAGAGCACTGATTGCAATTATGGGAAGTGATGAGAAGAAACTGGCTTTGGGAGGTGGTAACGATCCTGAGAAAAGAATATTCAAACTTGGACTTGCATGGTAAACAGAACTTAGTGATTTTTTTTTAAAGGCGGATACAAAACAGGCAGGGTTTAGAATATGCTTTTAAATAGCTGTAATTCTGCATCATGTACAAGGAAATTAAATACCTGTTTTCTTGAGCAAGATGCCAGGGAAGTGCAGTAGCCTGCATCTTCCAGATATTTAGGTGTTTACGGATCTTGGTGGTGTGAAATACTCTAACAGCGGGAGGGCTTAGAAGAAGGAAAGTAATTTCACTAGCAATTCGAGACAATGTATTACCGTTCCAACAGCCGCTTTTAATTAGGGTAGCGTGTGCACTCCCATGGTCAATACCACTCTTAAAACAGGTCTAACATTTACTTAACTTTATTGACATGCATTTATCTTCCTAACCAGAAGAGAAAGTGCTTATTTCTTTTATAAAGCACTTGCCATATTTTCATGCTCTCCTCATGTGTTTCCAAAAGTCAAAAAGGGAGTTTCTCTCCAGTGCATTGAAAACGGAGCGTACAGGGGAAGAAAGAAAGCAGGATCTAGCCCGTTCTTACTTGCTTTTGACTTTCCCCCCAAGAGAATGTCCTCAAAACAACAAAGAAGAGAATGGAAATCATCATACAGGAAGTGAAGTTCAGGGTTGGGGAGATGGTGTCAAGAGAATTCATGGTCTGTGTCATAAATAAATCATAAAGGTAGGCAACGCTAGAATTAGAGAGATGGCACATTTGAGATAAGTCCCTCTATTTGACTGCCATCAGCCACATGGGCATGAGCTCCGACTCTGATTAGAAATAATAACCTGGAAACCAGATCAACTATGCCCAGGTACCATAAAACCCTGCAAATGTTATCGTTGTGGAATTAAGACACAGTGACTTACAAGCAACTGCAGCTAATGGGAGAAAGGGCAACATGCCTGGAAATGGATAAATGGCTCAATATCCATGCAGGTGGGATGGGTGGGTGGTACCCACAGCCAAGTGATAGACAGGATGCCACGTGCCCGCAGATGGCAGACTAGGTAATGGATAGCCTGAAACCATGGGGAACAAGTAAAGGTGCTCCTTGGGAGGCAGCACGGGCTCACCAGGGAAAAGCAATGGCAAGCAAACTCCCTTCTGTTTCTTTAAGGTCCTAGATTGATGGGCTGAGTAATGCTGTAGACTGGGTGCGGTGTGATCTTGAGGCAACTGTGAGAAGATGAGGAATGTGGGCTATAACTTAGACTCATAGGTGATTCATCAATTTCCCCAAAGAGTGTTAATAAATGGAGCAGCTGTGTACATATCTGTCCTTATCTTCCGACAAGATGCATAAGCTCCTTGGAAGCGGGTCTTATGTTTGCAATTTATCATTTAATCTCCTGCATTTCCTTGCCCATAGTAACTGAGTGAGGGTCAAATGGGGGGAACAGCAGGCACAAATTATTGGGAGAGAACAATTAATTGGAAGAATGTGTGTAGACAGTCTCTAAAAAGTATAAAACGCTTCTACGCAGGCCACGGGCTATTAGAAAGCCAAGTCAGAGTCTCTGTCTGCTTAACCATCTTTATCAACAATGGAAAGGAGGATCTGAGAGAAGTGTTTATCAAATTTACAGATGGTGTAGACCCGGAGTCAGCTAGCAAGCAGAGTGACAGAATCATGCTTCAAAATTATATTTATAGACTGCAAGAACAGGCTGAATTCTATTTTAGCAGCTGCTTTCTATGTGCCAGGCACTAAGCTACATGTGTTACATACTTCGGCTAATTAAGTTCAATGAGTGAATGGACAGTTCACATGTCAAGGTTTTCAGCTTAAGGAAATCATCCTCTGGGACGTGATGTTTAGGGGAGGGGAGATGGTGGCAAGGGTAGTCCTGACCTGTGTCACAAATAAATCATCAGTCTCTATAAATGGCACGTTTGACTATCCTGTGTCATGCAAGGACCAGCTCCTTGGTCACTAATATGAATAATCCCGTCATGGGGCAGTGGAAACGAGTCCAACTAGGAGCCATGAGGCTGCAGCTTGGATCCCTGGCCTCACTCAGTGGGTTGAGGATCAAGCATTGCCGTGAGCTGTGGTGTAGGTCACAGACACGGCTTGGATCTGATGTTGCTGTGGCTGGGTCGTAGGCTGGTGGCTACAGCTTCGATTCGACCTCTAGCCTGGGACCTTCCATATGCCGTGGGTGCAGCCCTAAAAAGACAAAAATATAAAATAAAATGGATAATCTGGACCCAGAACAATCTCACTCTCAGAACAGGTGACCAGATTATGGAATGGGTCTATTTGCAGGAAAGCCAAGGAGCCTTGATTGTCAGACAAAAGAGGAAGGTGACAGACAACCAAGTCAGGATGAAAGCCTTGGCCGTTGGACGTGGGACGGCCTCCCGAAAGATGTCTACACCCTAATCCCCAGAACCTGTGAATTTGTTACCTCACAGAGGAGCTTGGCAGATGTAAGTCCATTAAGGATTTTGAGATAAAGAGATTATACTGGATTTTCTGGGGAAGTGCAATGTTATGGCATGTGTCCTTAGATGAGGTCAAAAGCAGAGAAAAAGGAGATGTGAGGCTAGAATGATGGGCTTTGAAGGTCAAGGAAGGAGTGTGGTGAACTCCAGAAAATGTAAAAGGCAAAAAAAAAAAAAAAGGATTCTTCACCCCGGAGCCTCCAGGAGAAATAGAGCCCTGCTAACACCCCAATTTTAGCTTCTGAAGATTTTTCTTTTCAGATATCTGAGCTCCAAAACTAGGAGATAATAAATTATTATCGCTTTAAGCCACAGAGGAGCTTGCAGTCATTTGTGACAAGAGCAATAGGAAACTGGTACAGGAGGGATGGGAAATTCTGAGAACAGTGGTTCTCCCTCACTCAAAAGACTGGCCTTCTGGCCCTACTACCGGGCAGCCACATCTGAGTTCCATGAGAACAGTGGAGAGAGACTGGGAGGCGGGCAGCACTGTGCATGCTCCGTTGGAAGGAATAATTGAAACAGAGACTTCACGGCAACAAAGCAGAATGCTTACGGCAAAAGAAGCAAAACTTGCAAACTTCTTGTTCTTGATTTGTCTTTACCTCCAATCCCTCTTCTACTCTACCGGCCGAGCTCTCCGCTGGATCTATACACCACCTATGCATTTCACTGCATCCACTGCCCCACTTGGGACCAAGACACCATCGCCTGCCACCTGAAACACTACAATGACTCTCAACAGGGCTCCCTGCTTCTGTCTTTGACAACTTCTCTCTTCTCAGAAGAATGGCCGGAGGGCTTTCATTACACAAATGAGATCAAGTCTCTCCTCAGTAAATATTGTTCTCATTGACAATTTCAGGACACAAGCTTCCACGTAATGGTGAAGATGCTGACGATGGCGGTTGATGGTGATGATGGTGATGACGGTGGTGGTCATGATGGAGGAAAATTGATTGAATATTATGTATCAAGCACCTGTCTAAGCACTTCTTTACATTAACTCTTGAAGTCCTCGCAGTTCTATAAATCATTAGTACTAACTCCAATTTACAGAAGAGAAAACTTGTCAAGGGAGTACCGGAGGCTCAAATCCCAATGACTGTTGGCTTCTCATCACATTCAGACTAAATGCCCAAGTGCTTGTAATGTCCGCCAACCCCCGCAACACCTCATTCCTTCTCACAGCCCTTATTTACCCCGTGACTTCACCTTCCTACTCACCTCCCTTTAGATCCTGCCGCTAACCCTCCAGTATCTCTGACACCTGCCTGCAGATTTTTCTGACTCCTGCCTATTCACACACATAGTCTGATACCCAGTCTGGCTGCTGAAAGGCACCACATCATGTTTCCTGCACGTAAATCCTGGCCTGGACTTGGACTATCACTACAGGTTTTTGCTTCCTCTTTCATGGCTTTGCATAAGCCTTGGAAGGCTTACCTTTCTCTCTTTTCTCTGTCAGCTCACCTAGGACCCAGCTGGCTCCCTGTGCTAGAATCAGGTGTCACTCCTGATTCTCTGCACTGTATCTATATCCACAGAACTCTCTATTCTCCCTCCCAACTTTAATCAAAAACATCTGCTCATCTCCACAGAATCACCACCACCCTTGACTTAGTTCAAACACATCTCTCCGCACGGACACCAACTCTGGAGCTTCTAAGCCAGCCTCCCAGCCTTCGCCCCACTTCCATCTCACACATCGCCCACAGTGGAGTGGGGGAAAACTTTCCAAAATGCAAAGTAAACTCTGTTTACAATCGTTTGGTGATTCTTCATCAGTTACTGGGTGACATTAGAACTCTCCCTGTGACTTTCCTTCTACCTGTCTGGTTTCCTCTACACTTGCTTGGCCTTACTCTCCACAAGTCAGCAGAACTTGCAACTCCCAACACACCTGCTGTTTCCTGCTTCTGGTCCTTTGCATGTGCTGTTTCTTCTACCTCTCATGTCTTCCCGGCTTCCCTCTTTGCCATGCTACTCCACTTGGTTTGCCTGGAGATCTTCCTTTTCCTTCCACAAGGCTTTCCTGCGGCATCACCTTTTCTACAAAGCATCCCCAAGCTCTCTCCCGTCGACATCTTTAATTCCTCCTTCCTTGGCACAAATTTTGATCTGTGACATGTGTACATCAAAGCATTGTGTAACTACCTGTTCACATTTATCTTTCCTAACAGAGTTTGAGCATCCAGAGAGTAAAAGTCAAGACTTACTCTTTTCTGCACTTCTTGAAACATAGCATACTGCTGAGAAACTCAACTAGCAGAGAGCAGACATTGAAATAATACTTACTGAACAATGAAAAAATGCATGCACATGAATGAATAAATGAGCAGCCTATCTGCTCTTGAGAAAATACCAAGACCAACAGGTAGAATCTATAGAGAAGCAAATACTGACTAAGTATGAGAAATGACTTCTCAACCACTCCATTATTCATTAACGGAAGAGGTTGGCTTCTAGGGGCCACCATGGAGCCCCAACTCATCAGAGCCAGATCAGGATCCCAGCACTATGAAAAGCTGACCCTAAAGTTCTGCAACTTTGTCATGACTCTCTTTTCCACATCCCACTGAAGCTCTCTCCAAAGACTCATTTTAAACATTTGGAATTTCTTTAATGATAATTAAAATGCAACAGCAGACACAGTCAGCAATCCAAGGCTGCTATGGCATTTCGTAACTAATAACTGAATAAGCTCCTTAATTCCCCCCCCCCCCGCCCCCACAATGTGAGCTTGCCTGCCGAGACAGCGGGAGGAAGATGCATCCTGCTCTTTCAGGTAAACTGCACAGAGCAGGTGCGTCTCACCGAACATGTGTGTCCCAGACAAGGCTGGGTGTGTGCCATGTCCAAAACCAGATCACACTTCCAATGCACTGTGATCTAAGAACAGTCTTTACTACTTCCTGCAGGATGTTTTAATAAAGCTAATAAACCTCAGGGAAGATAAGCAATCACAGCCTAATTTGTGTGTTGAATTAATTCAGACTTCAGATTGTCAAACTGACTTAAAAATAGAGCATCCCGTATTCTACAGAATAAAAAGGATTATACCTAGGGACTATCTATACATAAAGATATTTTTTATTTATGTAGCTCAGTGAACACTCTTCTCACTGTTGATTTCGGGACCTGAGCAGCTTCCAGGTAATAGTAACAATAACAATGATAAGGATGAGGATGACGGTGATGATGGTGGTAATGACAGCAAACTTATGGTGAAATGTGTGTTAAGTGCTTGACACATATTAACCCCTAGAAGCATCATAACAAACTTAAAAAGCACCAGAATTGATCCCACTGTACAGATAAGGAAACCGAGGCACAGAAAGCCTAAGTAACTCATTTAATCATAGAATCTGCCCATATTAGATAGGATGAGAAATTATTATATCAAGGAACTATATATACACACACACATATACTTATTTATGTAACTCAGTAAGCACTGCTTTCATTGAAGATTTCAGGACATGAGTTTCCAGATAATAAAAATAGTAGTAGTAAGAAGAAGAAGAGGAAGAGGAAGAGGAGGAGGAGGGGGAAAGAGGAAGAAGAGGAGGAGGATAAGAGGAAATAATACTAGCAAATTTATTGAATACTAACTACGCATCAATTACGATTTGGAGCATGTTCGTACAGTACCACCTGAAATCCTCAGAATAAACCTGTAAATTATCAGGGTTACCTTCACTTTATGGATGAGAGTGATTTACTCAAAGTCTGGGAAAGGGTGGACAAAAGGTCTCAGCCAGCCCACTTGGCTTCAGGGTCTGTGCCTTAAATCCTTACATCACCGCGGTAAGAAAATTGCTTGCCAAAAAAAAAATACGTTCCTCGGCAGCTCCACACCCTCCTGAATACTGTTGATCATTTGCACGAAGTTGTCAAGGTGAATCTGAGACCATTCCATACAGATTAATGAACTCCATATCTGCAAAGCAGTCGCTCTATTTTGCCCCTTGTGCCTCCTGACCAGTAGGCTGGCCGTTCGTCGGCCCATCTCCGTTCTCACAACTTTAATCACATGAAATATTCCAAAGGAGGCTGTTCAGAGCCACTGCTGGGTACCACTGCGCATATTTCAACTACGTGTGAAACGCTTCCTATAGACTGGAGTCCAGAGTTCTCAATGACAAGGAGAATAATGTCAATGTAAGATGCGGGTGATAATGAAGAAATACTCTGGCCGGCTTTTATCACCTGGGGTCCTCAGGAAGCCTGCCAGCGGGGCGAAGCATATTCCATCAGTGAGCGCCCATTCATCAAGGCAGCCAGACTCTCATTTTATAAGATTTAATATGGAAATACTATACTGAAAAAGATTTATAGAAAAGTCTCTTTCCCCATTGGTATCGGGTTTCTATGTCACTCTACAGCATATCAACTCTTCCCAAGCTTGCAGCATCAGCGGGGCCAACCTATAATAACTAGACTAGCTGAAGTTCAACCCCATCGTCCGCAACGGAATCACAGAAACTCAATTACGATGGGAGAAAGAAACGGAAAAGTCAAAATCGTGATGGAGAGTTGGTGTCAGGATATGTCAATGCAAGAGCTGCGAGGCTGGCAACGTGACCCCGGGACGCTCTGGAGGCTTAGACCCCCAGAGGTACAGCCTGATCCTGGCCGACCCCAGCGTCTGAGCAGAGGTCTTCCCAGGGGTGGACACAGGCTCGGCCCTTTGTCCTTCGTTTACTGCTCTGAAAGAACCAGGCACCCCTGGAATTTCAGAACAGCCCTTTCCAAAGCATTCTCAGTCTCAGTGGGTGTACGGGGGTGTGGGGTTCTCCCCTTCAAAGCCTGTCCTGCATCGACTGAAAAAAAAAAAAAAACCTAGAGGTTGAGAATTATGTATTATTTGACAGACAAAACTCAGGGCTAAGCCCGCGATGCAGCCTCCCAGACGGTTCTGAGGGACGACTGCTCCGAAGAAGA
The DNA here is from genome assembly GCA_004024745.2 of Catagonus wagneri. Taxonomy (NCBI): domain Eukaryota; kingdom Metazoa; phylum Chordata; class Mammalia; order Artiodactyla; family Tayassuidae; genus Catagonus; species Catagonus wagneri. The sequence goes on from PVHT021183594.1 coordinate 4,082,588, forward strand.
CAGGAGCCAGGATTCATATGAGGCTTTGCAGCAAAGACCAGGTAGAAAGTTCAAAGACGACTGTCAGCTAAAGGCGACCAGACATCTCGAGTTAACGAAATTAGCGCTTTTCTACATCCGGGAAGATGCAAGGGTCCAAGCTCCGAGGAATCATTCCTTCGATGTGCATATCGTCAGCTCTCTGGGGCCAGCGTCCTGCTTCTCTCCTCAGGATGCAGGTTGGGGGACTGCGGTGGCTGCGGCCTTGGCAGCAGGCAGCCCCCGTGTTTCCATCCTGAGTTCCCATGGGGCTCACCGTCTGGGTGGCTGTATTGCGATGGCTTGATGGCTGCAGCATTGTTTGTTTCCCCATGCGATGTGGCAGGCAGTATTTTGTCCCCCCCCTCCCCGTTTCTCCACCTCCCAGACCCTCCCCCTCTCCTCCTGCTCCTCTTCCTCCTCTCTCCTTCCGTCTCCCTCTCCTGCCTCCTTCCCTTTTCTCTCCCCGCTTTGCTCTCTCTCCATCGCCCTCTGTCTCCCTTCTCTCATCTCCTTCTTCCTCCCTCCCTCTGTCCACCTGTCTCCCCTTCGCCCTCTCGGCTTCTCTCCAGCCTCCCATCTCCTTGTGTGTCTCTCTTGCTTTCCACTGTGTGTCTTTCTCGTAGAGAGAAAGCGAGAGAAGAGAAAGACAGATGAAAGAGAGAGAAGGAGAGAAAGAAAAAGAGAGGCAGAGAAAGAGAGAGAGAGAGGGAAAGAGAGAGCAAGGAGGAGAGAGAGAGGACAACTAGCCACAGTACAAACTAAAATACAACTAAAAAGGCAAACAAGTTTCTAACAGTCAGCAAGGGGAAGTGTGTGCAGTGTATGCAGGTGTCGGTGCTGCCAGGGGCCGGGGGACAGGAGGAGTGATTTACTTATGGGTAGGGAGCCTCCTCTTGGAAGGTGACTATAAATGTCACTGAATTGTATACTTTAAAACAGTTAACTTTATGTTGTGCAAATTTTAACTAAAAACAAGTCAGAAGAGTGATGGTGATTAAATGCTTTATCCCTGAAGAAGGAAGGGAAACTGGAAATCCTTTTTGAAACGGAAATATCTCTGTCTCTGTCTCTGTCTCTGTCTCTGTCTGTCTCTGCCTGTCTCCTTGCTTCCCTACCCTTCTTCCTGGTATCAGTGGATTCAATTCCGTACAACCCCATCAACCGAAGCGGCTCCAGGATGCAGCCAACTGGTTTTACAACAAAAGGATTTTCTTCGCAGCCACGTAAGTAACAGCGAAGAGAGCCCCTTGACCTAGAGATGAGCTCGCACATCTTCCACAGGGAGTCCATCTCTCTCCTGGCTCCAGGCACCTACTCTACAAGATGCAACACACACGGGACCCCGACCCAAGCTGGCCAGAGTGGGGGACGGGGGTCAGGGGTGGCAGGGATGGAACAGAAAGCAAATTTAAAGCTATACTATAAAATTGAAACGCTCAGGAGAAGGTGTTCATTTGATCGATAGTATTTATAAGAGGGGAGGTCCCATCATAGCTCAGTGGTAATGAACCCGACTAGCATCCATGAGGATGTGGGTTGGGTCCTTGGCCTTGCTTAGTGGGTTAAGGATCCAGCATTGCCGTGAGCTGTGGTGTAGGTCACAGATGAGGCTCGGATCTGACGTTGCTGTGGCTGTGGTGTAGGCCGGCAGCTGTAGCTCCGATTCAACCCCTAGCCTGGGAACCTCCATATGCCGCAGGTACAGCCCTGAAAAGACAAAAGAAAAAAAAATAAAAAACAGTATTTTTTTCAGATCATCACGTCATTTCATGCCCACTATAAAAGTTACGCATGTTCATTGGAGGATGGGGATACACAGTCACAAGGAGGAAAACTATTAGACTCACCCGTAATTTCAGTCCCCAAGGGATAACATTTAATATTACAGATGCTCCTTTTTTTGCATTCTATTTCGCATCTTGACTTAGATGTAGATAAACATAAATATCTATAAATAGCTTTTTTAAGAACAGAAATTGGATTGTGTGACTTGTTTGTCTGCTTCCCTTTAATAGTATCCCAGGAACGTTTTTCCATCTCATTAAACACTGTCCTAAGGCATCACTGATAACGGCTGCGAGGTCATTTCATCATAGAAGGAAAGGAAATGTAATCCGTTCCTTCAAATCTCTACTGTTGAACATATAGGGGGGTTAATTTTTTTTTTAACACCATAAACAATGCTGCACCAAGCATCCCTGTAGCTAAACCTCTGTACAAAGTTATAACCCCCTCTGTCCCTTTCTCACATGGGGACACACACACACCTCTTGAGGTTCATAAATGTTTCTCAACCTGGTCACCGGTGATATTTGGAGCTGGGAACACTGCGATAAGGGGTGTCCTGTGCACTGAGGGAGGTTTAGCCCCCCACTCACTGGCTGCCAGTGGCATTCCTCCCTCAGTTGTGACACTAGCAATATCTCCCTACATCTCTCCATGTCCCCTGGGGCATGACTGCCCCCTGGTGAGAACCCCTGGGCTATGATAATGGATGTGCAAACCCTGAGTAGAATGAGATGCCATGTTTCCATACCTTTCCACGCTTGATCTCCAAAACACACAACTCCACCAAGGAGGGGACAGTGCCCACCGCCTCCCTACCCCAGCACCTCTTACACAGACATTCTGCCCCGATAAGCACCCGTCCCCCAGTCCTTAAGACCTGTGTACCTAACTCTCCTTGGGTTTCTAAGATTAAGGATGGATCCCTTAGTACGGCCCCTTATTTGGCCTTTCTGATCTCTCTCTGGACCCAGGGCCTTCCTACAGCCCTGGAGCTGTGTCTTTGCTGACCTTCCACTCCAGGGCTGGGGGTTCTGGACAGACTAGCCTCCTCCAGTCCACCTGTCCTTCCCCTGCGTCTCCCTTCGGACCTTGATGCCCTGCCCCCTATGGATGGCAGGAAGAGCCATCTCTTACAGGGAAAATGCCAAGGTTTACCATCACACCTTTTTTTTAAGGGCCTCGCCTGCAGCATATGGAAACTCCCAGGCTAGGGGTGAAATCGGAGCTGCAGCTGCCAGCCTGCCCCACAGCCACAGCAACTTCAGATCCAAGCCACGTCTGTGAGCTACACCACACTCAGGGCAACATGAGATCCTTAACTCACTGAGCGGGGCCAGGGATCGAAACTGCATCCTCACAGATACTAGTCAGGCTCTTAACCCACTGAGCCACAATGGGAACTCCTATTATCATACTTTCCAAAAGCATCCATTCAGACCTGAGAAGCTAAAAGGTTGGTCAGAGATACGTGACAAATACTGATGTTCTCATCAGAGGAAACTGGGTAGAGAGAGGAGAGACAGAAGAGAAGTAAACATGAGCAACGCAAGGGAGGCAACAATGATATAAAAGGAGAGATCCAGGTACCTGACACCAGGCATGTGGGATGGGGACGACAGTCTATTGGATGGGGCTTGTGACAGGTGGACGGGTCGGTAACCGTGAGCCTGAGTCTGGCTGGGTCTGCAGTGTGAACCTCCGGCACAGAGACAAGCCAGGGCTGAGATAAACCTCTATGTTGAAAGGGTGAATGGAGAATCCCTTTGTACGGTTAGTGTTACAATAAGTTCACCCCAATCGATTTTTTATCGAAAGCACCCATATTTCCTTTTACACCAGCGGCGGTCATGGCGACGCTGGGAGCCAGGAGCTCAAAGAATGCAGCATTATTCCCACGTTATGCAAAACACACTTGAGTCCCCTCCGTGCTCATGACCGTAATGAATGTGTCAAAGTTTGCTGAAAATCTTGTTAAAAAGTACATTTCCTTCCTCCTAAGAAGCATTCCCCTGACAACAAAACTCCAATTCAAAATTCATAACCTCCTTCAGAGCAGAACTTCCTCGAATAAAACCGTGCAGTGCTCAGGGGTGCAAACGTTTTCGGATTCACTAACTACACGTTGCTCATTCACCACAATTTGTCAGATTTTCCTTTTTTTTCAAGTCCACCGTCCACAGAGGACTCCAGGCTCCTTTTCCCACAGAGAAGGGCTGGAGATGGTGGGTCGGAGATGTGAGATGCTTTCTGAATCTTCCCTGAAGAGGACGCAGAAAGGGGCAAGGCCCTGGGGTGGCCGGGGCTTCCCAAAACTGCAACAACACGCTCTGGGCTCCTCCTGTTTATCCTCATGCTCATTTCTCTCCAAGTCTGCTGACGCCCAGCCTGCATTTGATGGACTTCCAAATTGAAGGATAAATTATGTTTTCTACTGCCTAGCAATTAGCCATTAAGGAACAGTACAGTCACACCACAAAGACAGAAAACATTCACGCTCCAAAGAGGGACACCTGGAAGAAAGCCCTCTCCCATCCATAGGCTTCAGGGGTGAAGTGAGTGCCCCCGGACGCCGGTCTAGCCTTTAAAATGATGACACCGCTTGGTCCCTGCGCTGTCTCAGCTTCATCCTCTGCACAATGCAGCCGGAGAGCCCCAAGCACACCTTCTCCACTTCCCACAGTCACTGCCACCTCAATCGCCTCTCTCTCAGAGAACTATTTCTCTGGTCCGTGCAGTAATACTGGTCCCAAGGCTGTCAATGGCGCAAGAGGATGGGGTTGGAATAATCAGCAGAGGCCAGGTGGGGGACTTGCCTCTGAGCAAACTTCCAAGACACTAAAAGTGAGACGTGTGATAAACCTAGCCTGTCAATGATATTATCCATAATAAGGACCATCCTTGAAGTTGCAAGCTAATTTTCCAATCTCACTCTTTTATCCTGATGTAGGCTGTTTCTTTTTTTTTTTTTTAACCTCTCTTTAATGTTGAAAATGTTTCCAGCTTAACGTCTCATCAAAAGACTGCATTTCCTTTTGTTCATCCGTGATTTGGATGAACACTAATTCTTTAATGTGCTTATTCTTACAGGAAAAATAAAACATACTCATCACAGAAGATGTGGAAAGCCTAAAAATATGAAGAAGCAGGAGAAAAAAAAATCCCCTCATCGTCAAATCAGCCAGAGGCAACCACTATTACTAACTCGGCTGGCTTTCCAGTTTCTGCCACTGTGCATTTTTTAACACATATGAGACATTAACGTACGTGTAAAGTTGCTGAAGATACGTTTTTGTTAAACTGCCCAAGAAAAAGCAGAAGCAGCTCTTGTTCGTTTGATTACCCAGAGTTGAAGCAGGCACGCCAATGGGAGAGAAGGACAGTGAGGTTTTATGTGATTAATCTGAAATGAAGATTAAAATCACCGTTAGCGGCAAAACGGGGAAATTAAGTGATTGTCACAAACAACCTGAAACAGCCCAGTAGGATCCATTAAGATTTTTAACAGCTCAGTGAAATTTAACGCGTACCTGACAGCCCCAAGGGGGGGGGAGAATCTGCATCTTTACCTTGATTCTCTTTGTCTACGCATTAAACAAGCAAATTAAAAAAAAAAAAAAAAAGCTGATTGACGGTCTCAGAAAGCTGAACTGACCTCCACCTTCAATTAACCCAGTTTGAGATCATGCCTATCCCCGGCACAGTTTGTCTTCATAATCTGAGATAATAAGAGTTTTCAAAGGCTCCGAAAGGCAAAAACCGGTGTGTGTGCGCTGTGTGCGAAGGCGAGTGCAAGGCTGGGAAGCGCCGTGTCATCGATGAAGGATGAGCACGATGCGCTACCTGTAGCTTCCCCAGATGTACAGGTGCACTCGTGCTCCCGGCCCAGGCGGGAGAGCATCAATCTGAATGTTTTCTGAAATGATATTGGCACGGGGCCCACCTCAGCTCCACAGCCTCCGGTGGCTTCCTTGCTCAGGACTGAGGTTCCAGAAATCTGGTAGAAAGGTACTTGAATGAACTTTTCCTTCCTTCCCTTCCTCACTCCTTCCCAAGCTCTTTCCCTGTCCCTAGATATCCCTTCAATATGCATTGAGTGGTCACGACCTGGAGGCACAGGTAAGTGATGGAGAAGCAAGGATGAACGTGGCTGAGGAGTTCCCCTTGTGGCTCAGCAGTAATGAACCTGACTAGTATCCATGAGGATGCAGGTTTGACCCTGGCCTTGCTCAGTGGATTAAGGATCCGGCGCTGCCATTAGCTGCAGTGTAGGTCACAGACGTGGCTCGGATCCTGCGTTGCTGTGGCTGTGGTGTAGGCTGGCCACTGCAGCTCCGATTCGACTCCTAGTCTGGGAACGTCCGTATGCTACAGGCGCAGCCCTTTACAAAAGCAAAAAACAGACACAGGCGAGTTTCAGAGGAGCCGCAACTTACAAGACCAGAGCACACCTGGGAGGTGTAAGGAAATCCTGGGGTGCTTCGAGAAGGAGGGGACGCTGGGTCTTGTGAAAGAAGCCAACGTTTGTGTTAGTGTTCAGAAAATGGACGGTTTAGAAGAAAGTGTAGAACGTTTAAGCAAAATCACCTTAGGCTGAAGGGCAAAGGTTGGGTCACTGCAAAGATAACCCTGAGGACGGGAGGAGACGCTGCCCGGACTGGGGAGAAATGGCCACAGTGAAAGTTCCCCGGTTCTGGGAGAGGGAGGGTCCATACTCTTTCTTCCTTGAAGTGTACTTTCCTCTGGTGCCCAGAAAATGCACGGCAACCGTTATTTCACATGGACAGCCTTTCTGGTTTTCAGGTAATATTCAAGGAAAAATTCCAACCAAGGAAAGCTTATCAAGCTTGCGGAGAGATGACCAACTAGCCTCAACTCTAGACGATGTGAATTCCAATCCCAACTCCAGACGATGTGAATTCCAATCCCACCAACTCTAGACGAGGTGAATTCCAGTCCCCCCAGCTCTAGACGATGGGAATTCCAATCCCACCAGCTCTACATATTGTGAATCCAACCCCCCAACTCTAGACGATGGGAATCCCCACCCCCAACTCTAGACGATGGGAATCCCAATCCCCTTGGACAACACCGGAATGAGCTCCCCTTTTCCACCCTACTTGACCTCCCTCAGATGTGCAGATACCTTCCCGCAAAGAGCAGCACCTCATATGGTGCCTTAGGCCTAGATGTCTCCTTAAGAGTTACTCTTCTGTCTCCGTTACTGTAATGAGAATGGTTAAGTAAAGCGACAAGAAGACAGACTGCCTGGGTGTACAGCCAGCCTTAGCCACTCAGTGTCGCCAAACCAGGACGTGCTGAGTTGTCTCTCCAAGCTCATTACCCACGTGCAAAATGGAGAAAGGGGAAGTGCTTCTCGCTGAGGTTAGGGCCATGAGGCATCAAGGTGCCTGGTTAGTACTCGGCCAATGTCAGTTACCATTATGACCCAGAAACAGGATTACTTGTTACCAGGCCAAAGGGACCCCTTGGGGCCAGTGAAATTTGTTTTAAGCTCTGCCCTGTGGTCCTTATATAAACTTGATCATTCATTTGTTTGTCAGATATTTTCTGAGCACCTTCTGGTTAGGCATTACCGATACAACTTTCTGAAGGAGGAAAACACACTTGGTCCTACAGGAAGGTTTGTTCCTATGTGTCTAACATTAAACTAAGGAAAGCGGCCAGGAAGAAGATTAAAAACCCGTTCTCTTTATTGAATAGTCAAACGAACAGATTTGTGTTTGGCTAACAAACTTATTTGATCAAGCATAAAGACAGAATCCGTAGAGAGGCCAATCAGAAAGAGGGAGAGAGGAAAAGGATTAACAATGACTTTGGAGTCAGGATGAGAATGATTTGCAGAAATTTAAGCGGCAGGACAATCACATCATAGATCACCAAGGAAGATGCACAGAAGGGCAGTATCGACCGTGGTACCCCAAGAAAACGGCACACCCACATACTGGAGATCCATCATGACTTCCTCACTCACGGCAATGGCTAGAAACTGGGGAAACTGATTCTGAACTTTTCCTTTAAAAGCACAGTTTTAAGTGTAGGGTCGGTAACACAGCAGGTGTGCCCCCACCCACTCCCAAGAAGCCGTTGTTGGACGCTTTCTCATCTACCCTGAGAATTTTCCTCTCTTCCTCATTTGTACTGCAGTTTTTTTTTCAGAAAAAAAAAGTGGGGGAGGGGAAGAAGAAACAAGACAAATAAGGAGGGAAAAAGCAAGGAAGAAATTAAGAGTGAGAAGAAAAAACAGTCCTCCTCTCCATCAGGCAGGGCATTTCAAGAACAATCTGAGAATGGATATTTTGATAATCAGAGGCTTGAGCTCTATAAACTGTTGGGTCATCTTCCTGGCTCAATAAAATCAAGGGCCTGCCAGGACTGTGTTTTGATGTGGAGAAGGCTGAGAAAATAAATCCACCTAATGGAAGATTACAGGAGAGCCATTCCTCCTTTGCATAAATGAGAAACTCAAACAATTTGGTTTTGAGGACGTTGCTGCACATTGTTCTAAAAAGTAGACACAGCTTTTGTTGTCTCGTTATGAGATGATAAATATTCATGCTGGTGAATTACCACTCGCTAATGGCCCAATATTTGGCACACCTGTTGTGGCCCATCTCTGAAATAGCAGCGACAGTTTAGGATGACAACGCGGGCAGGTGTTAACAATGGGATATTGTGACAAGCACAGGGAAACAACAAATCTCAAGTTCCTGATTAAACCAAGGTTTCCCAAGCGAGCCCATCTTCACTGGCACTCATCTTCAAAACCGTTTCTCATTTTCCAAACTGGGAGAGACTCTGAAGTCCCCACACTGAGCTGTCAAAACAGCCATCCAGGTTTCTGGAGTCATCCATGTTAGGTCACACATATTCTGTGACTGTAGGGCTTATCTGTCTGAGCTCTGGGGCCAGGCTCTCCGATTTCAAAGACTTGAGGTACCCCCATCCCAGCTGTTTGACCTTGAATGTGTCACAAAAACCACCTGGGTCTTCTCTGATGCTTTTATAAAATGGGGCAAGAGGAGTATCAGCTTCATAGCAGGGATTCTAAAGCTTCAGACCTGTCCTTATTGTGGGGGACACCCTGGGCACTGTAGGATGTTTGTCAGCATCCCTCACCTCAGCTATGAGACGCCAAGAGCACCCACTCACCCCTGCCATTTTGTGACAGCCAAAATGTCTCTATTGCTCAGTGTCCCCAAAGAACAAAATCGATCCTGGTTGAGAATGCTGCCCCCCTCCCCGGGTGGTCCTGAAGAGAGAATGTATTACACTGAGAGAGCTCAGAACTCGGCGAGGCGCAGGGACGCCCTCCCTGTGGTCAGCTGTTATTTGCAAGATGCTGTGCCAGTCATTTGGGTGGGACAGAGGTTTCAATCAAATGAGACTCCTTCCGGTACAGAATGTACACAGTTCTCCATTTCCTTTTTTGCACTTGTCACTCCCAGAAGGGATCTTCTTTGTGGAGATGTTGACTTGTTAATACCTGTCTCCCACCCAAGAGCACAGAAGCCCAGTGGTGATCGGAACCTTACTGGCCAAGTTCACTACCACAGTCATAAGCTCCAGCACTAGTGCAGAGCCTAGAACACAGTAGGTGCCCAGGGGACATCTGTGGGAATGGACGCAATATATTCACCACTAATCGCAGAGAAGGGGCCTTGGTAACTGTACACACACACACACACACACACACACACACACACACACATACTATGTATACATATGTGTCTCTCTCTATATAGTATATATGTTACATATATAAATGCCTTAGGTGATTCACAAATTCAGGTTTATCTTAGAATATTAGAAGCAATGCCTTAATCTACCTCTGCATGGTTTTTGTCAGCAGATGCTTCATAATACGGAAATGAGATGTTCTCCCACTTAAAAGTCTTTCGACCTATAAGTGATATCTTGTGGTATTTGTCTTTCTCTTTCTGACTTGCTCCACTTTGTATGAGAATCTCTAGTTGCATCTATGTTGCTGCAAATGGAATTGTTTTATTCTTTTTTATGGCTGAGTAGTATTCCACCCCATATATGTACCACATCTTCTTTATCCATTTGTCTGTCAATGGACATGAACTATATCCAATCTCTTGGGACAGAACATGATGGAAGATAGTATGAAAAAAATAATGTATACATATGTATGACTGGGTCACTCTGCCGAACAGCAGAAATTGACACGATACTGTAAATCAACTGTACTCAAAAAAAATTAGAAAAGCCTTCACCGGTTTCCCTTTGTCCAAGGGTCTGCACTTGATTCTCAGGATGCGTCTTTCTCTCACCACTTTCCACAATGTTATGGGCATCCATTGCCTTCACTAAGCACTTACATTTCATGCTTTAGAAATAACGTTCCCTCTGCATGGAATGCCCTTCTCCTCTGTGCCCACCTAGGGACACATGTGTACCCTCTAAGACGTGGCTGCCCAACCACTTTTCTATGGAGGGGCTCATTCCTACCTCCTCATCCTCTGAACCCTTGCAGTCCTTGCCATCGCAATCCTGCCCCCACTGGACACTAATGTGTCCCAAAGGTATGAAAGGACCACATATTGAGAAGCTAAAAGAAGCATGCATCACTAGACTACATGGGGTGTAGAAGAGCATTGTAAAAAAGATGGAGAATTCATTGACTATTAATTAATTAAAAGTCAAAAGAGAAACCCTTCCTTGAGTCGAGTCCTGTTCTTCAAGGAGCCACATCAAAAGATTCTGGAATTTTTCCAACAACGCTGCTCTCATTCAGAAACTTCACCACTTAGAATCAATTTACAACCATCTTTTTGCCAACTGTTTGGATGAACCTGGAAAGTGAAAGCTCTTATCTTGAGATATAAATTGATACTTGGAAATGGTCATTTGGAATGACAGCCCACTGAGAACTTTATTTTCCCCAGCGTTCTTTATTTAAAGATAAACTGCCCACTGGTAATTAATAGGTCAATCTTTTGGCAAGAGAATTACCATTTCTAAACTAATAACGGGTTTTTTTTTAAGTGCAGTTGATTTACAATGTTGTGGCAATTTCTGCTGTACAGCAAAGTGACCCGGTCACGCATATATATGCATTCCTTTTCTTATGTTATTTTCTATCGTGTTCTGTCCTAAGAGACTGGATATAGTTCCCTGTGCTGTACAGCAGCACCGCATTGCTTATCCATTCTAAATAAAATAGTTTGCATCTACTAATCCCAAACTCCCAGTCCATCCCACTATCCCCTCTGTCCCCCTTGGCAACGGCAAGTCTTAAAAATTGTTTGTTTTTTTTACTTTGGGGGGGGGTCACATCAGTGGCATGTGAAAGTTCCCAGGCCAGGGATCCAACACACAACGCAGTAGCAACCCAAGCCACAGCAGCGATGTCTGATCCTTAGCCTGATGAGCCACAAGTGAACTCTCAAAACTAATAACTGTTTGACTGAGAAATCCCCTTAATTCTTTTTACCAACTGCTAATGAAAGTCAAAGGTCAATTTTTGCGTGACAATAAATTTTTAATCATGCAGTTCATTATTATTTCTTCTCAATAATTTTTTCTCAAAAATGTTATAATTTTTTTAATCTTTTTTTTTTAGGGCTTAAGTCACTGCCTGTGGAAGTTCCCAGGTTAGGGAGTCGAATTAGAGCTGCAGCTGCTGGCCTACACCATAGCCACAGGAACGTGGGATCCAAGCTGAATCTGTGACCTACACCACAGCTCACGGCAACACCAGATCCTTAACCCACTGAGCAAGGCCAGGGATCGCATCCTCGTGGATCCTGGCTGGGTTCCTTACCGCTGAGCCACGATGGGAACTCCTGAATGCATTTCTTATTACCAGTCACAGTAAAAATAAAAAGGTTTCAAAGACTTCGGCCAAAGTTTCCATTTAAGAACTCAGATCTAATCAACAGAGTAGAAAGACAATTTGTAAAGGGTGCTGATTTAAGGATGCAGGGTGCTTCATGAGCAGAATGACTAAACACAAGTCATGGGTAGCCCCCATCAACCGGGGATCACCACGAAGCATCTTTTTAAGGCCACAGCTCATGGCCATGCCAGATCCTTAACCCACTGAGCAAGGCCAGGGATTGAACCCACGTCCTCATGGTACTAGTCGGCTTCGTTACTGCTGAGCCACAATGGGAACTTATAATGTGACCACTGAGACTGGGCCACTTTTTGATTGCTTTATTAAGCAAAGATTTGTCACTCCACCTGAAAATCGATCACCATTCAAGACATACCTTATAACCAATGGTTTATTTTATGCCAAATAATGCAAAAACTTTCAGTAATAAAAGCTGAGAGCATATAGCAGGCCAGACTCATCAAAGGTGACAGAACGGAGGATAATTTTCATTTTCTCATTTTTAACTCATAAATAGCATCCCTATCCATTATTTATCTATTTTCAAATTTAATTAATGGTTCTGGTAATAATTGCATAATTTCTATGGCCACAGCAAAGCCAGTCTGCATGTAGATAATAGGGCATTTTAATATTTATGAAGTTCAAAGTTTTCTATAAATAGACAAATTCAGAAATTATCACCAGATCTAAAATTATATTGGAAGATAGATGAATAATTAATAACAAAGGCATGTGTTCACTGGGAACACCCAAAACAGAAGCAAGGCACATCCACACGGCCACGCTGATCAAACAACTCAGGCAAGGCAGCTACTTTCTGGGTGTCACCTCTGGACACACAGCTATCTCAAAGAAAGGGCAAGTCTGGACCTCAGGACTATTATCATTGCTCATGGTCATTCTGAACATAACAGAGCAGGCGTTCCCATCGTGGCCCAGCGGAAACGAATCTGACTGGTATCTGTGAGGATGCAGGTTCGATCCTTGGCCTCACTCAGTGGGTTAAGGATCCAGGGTTGCCATGCGCTGTGGTGTAGGTTGCAGACATGGCTCGGATCTGGCACAGCTGTGGCTGTGGTGTAGGCTAGCAGCTACAGCTCTGACTTGACCCCTAGCCTGGGAACCTCCAAAAAAAAAAAAAAAAGAAAAAAGAAAAAGAAAAAACCTAACAGAGCAAAGCTGGCATCCTTGGGGGCTCTGGGGACCTACTGTCTCCTTTCATTCCGGCAGCATTCCAGATTTGTTGTTGGAGCCAGTATTACTAAACCAAGGGGCCAGTATAGCAGCTTGGGCAAAGTGCAGTGAATTCTGACTCTTTGGGTTCAATCCTCACTCTTGCATTCATTCACCAGGTAAAACTGGCACAACTGCCTCGCCTCTCCAATAGAACAGGTGTCTCTGGGATGCCTGAAGCCCTGGTATTTCCAGCTTGCTGCCCAGAAAGAAAGCCACTAGACAAAGAAATACAGGTTGGCCGTCGGAAGTCAGGTTGGAGCCCACTGAAGAGGAAGAGCGAGGAGATACAGGCAGGTGTGTGGACCATGATGGGTCCCTACACAGCTCCAGAGGGGTCTCCGGAAAAACCAACCATGCAGTGACAGGGCTGGCACTTTGGGTCAGCCGACCTCCAGGGAGGGGAGCGTGGCTGCATATGAAATTTGGTTACACGGCCAAGAGTTGAATCAATCATGCCTACACAGTGAAATCCCAATAAAAACTCTGGAAACTGGGCTCAGCGGTGCTTCCTAATGGGTGAACTCCACTCCTTAGGGGTGGAGCATAATGCTATGAGAAGCCCTGAGTGTGTGGTCAGCGGGGCAGAAGTGTGGGTGCCTTATAAACATCCAGAACTTATGGCTGACAAATGAAGTGGGATGGGGCTTGCGAAGGACTCTGCCCAAAGCTTCTGGGGTCTGTGCTAACTCTGAGGAGTTGCCATCAGAACTGAGCTGACATTCAAGACCCCCAGGTGGTGGCAGAGAATTGGTTTCGGGGCAGAGGAGCACAGCCAGCACAACCCCCACGTCACCCTCTGCCCCCAGGCCCTTGAGAACCACGGTTTCCCCTTCTACCAAAACAGGAATGACGTAAGGGGGCACTGGGAGCTCCCACTGTAGCTCAGCGGTAATGATCTCGAATAGTATCCATGAGGATTCGGGTTCAATCCCTGGCCTCGCTCAGTTAAAGGATCTGGTGTTGCCAGGAGCTACGGCGTAGGTCGCAGATGTGGCTCAGATCTCGTGTTGCTGTAGTTGTGGCACGGGTTGGCAGCGACAGTTCCGACTGTACTCCTAGGCCTGGGAATTTCCATACACGGCACCTGCGACCTTTAAAAAAAAAAACAGACTGAAAAAAAGAGGAGGGCAATGACTACATTCTGGGGTTTTTCAGCAGAGATGGGTCAGTTAGTTAATACATGTTAAGCCCTTCACCAGCCCATTTTAGCCCCAATCATGAGATAAGAAAAACCAAGGCTCAGAGAAACTGGAATGGCTTCTGCAGAACATGGCAGAACTGCTGCTTGCTCCCAGGGCGGGTCGGTTTTCACTCCCACGCTCCGTGTCTCCTGCCTGCACAGCCTCCACTGGTTCTCCGAGGTGCCTTCTAACAAAGGGCATGAGAAGGTAATGAAAATTCCATTTGATGAACTTATTTACAAAGCAGAAAGAGAAACGCAGACCTAGAAAACAAACTTATGGCGACCAAAGGGGAAAGGGGGTGAGAGATAAATTAAGAGTTTGAGGTTAACAGATACACACCCTCACACATAAAACAGCGCTCGCTTCAGCAGCACATACACTAAAATTGGAATGATACAGATATGATCAGCGTGGCCCCTGTGCAAGGGTGACAAGCAAATTCATGAAGCGCTCCATATTTTGGGGTGGGGGGGTTAGTAGATGCAAACTGCTATATTTAGAATGGATAAGCAGTGAGGTTCTACTCTACAGCACAGGGAACTATATTCAGTCCCTTAGGACAGACCATGACAGAAGATAGTATCAGGAAGTATCAGGAAAAGAATGTGTGTGTGTATATATATATGTATATATATATACATCTGCTGTAGAGCAGAAATCGGCACAACTTTGTAAATCAACTATACTTTAATACAAAAATTATTTTAAAAAAAATTAAAAGGATATTAAATTGCAAAAAACTAAATAGGTAACTAATAAGTACCTACTGTATAGCACAGGAAACCCTACTCGATACTTTGTAAAGGAAAAAGAATCTGAAAAAGAATGGATATTTATATGTGTGTGTATAACCGAATCACACGGCTGTACACCTGAAACGAACAGGACACTGTAAATCAACTATACTTCAATACAAATTCCACATGCCTCCCAGGACATCCTTGTGCTTCAGCACACTTTGCTCTTAGTGGCAGTCCTGCACAAGGGTCTTAAAGAAATAGAACCTTGGGTCAAAGGTTCTTTGGCTCACCGCAGGGGGCGAAGGCTGGCTCTAGGTGATTTATTTTCTTGTGCCTGCAAAAGCGCATCTATATGCACCAACATACACACACACACAGACATCCTGTACAAGGCTTAAAAATCTAAGCTGCACCAAATAAAAAAAAAAGAAAGTTGCCAATATTTGACCCCCAAACTAACCCGAGGAATGTGGGGGTGGATCTGGAACAAAGACATTTTCCCCCAAGCAGGCTTGTATTCCTGCCCTCACCTTGCAGAGGGCACAGCAGAATGGAAAGGCAGGCACGGCAGCCAGCCTCTGGCAATGGCTGATTTCAGATGCTTCACAGGTGTTCATGCCTTGTTTTTCTGAGCAGGATCAAATCCTAAGATTTTAAGCCCAAACTCTCCAAGAGCACAGACACGAGACTCTCAAGGACAAAGTGATTATCTCAGATCTCCAGAAACTAAGCCACGTACAGAACAGCTATGAGAAAGGAAGGGTCACTTGTGGATTTTGATTTTTCCCTCGGCTTTGAAAGACTATAAATTTTTGGCTGGCTTAAGACACTGGATAAGTTCTAGCTGAAATCATTGCCTCCCTCTAAAACAACTATTCAGGAGCCAAGTTATTTTGCTCATTTCAATCCTTTCCTTTTTCTAGTTTTTTAACATTTCACAGGGTATTTTTAAGTTCGTGTATCTTAAAGAAGCAACTTTTTTTATGGAGTTAAAACATATATACTGAAAGTGCACAACTGAAGAGACTTAATTAGCACTCATATGCATCTTAACTTTTAAGCAGAAAATCAATTTCTGGTTTTCTAGTTTCAGCATGTTTGCTAAGATTTATATTTGTTATAAAACATTAGTATTGGAGGTAATGCATGAGGAGATACTTGTGAATTCATTCATGTATTCAAACCACAGATATTTATGGAGTGACAAACGCGTGCTTGGCAGTGATGTGCACTGGTGAATAAAACAGAAAAGGTCCCTACCTTCAAGGAGCCCACGGATGGTGGCGGAGAAAAGATACCAAAAGAAAACAATAATGTAAAAATGCACGTAATGATGAATCATGACAAGCACTACAAAGGAAAGATACAGGCTGTGATGACTAGAGTAGCAGCAGGCTGGGTCACGTTTAGGGGTGAATCAAATTAAAATGCAAACAGGAAGCGATGTCACGCTCTCAGTCACCTGTCTCTTTATTTAACTGTGACTTCAGCCTCCCCAGACTCTAGTTCTTTTGTCGTGGAAAGCTGCTAAAGCCACAGCAAAGGATGTGCTTGTAAATGTCTGAGAGGAAAGAGAGAGAAACTGGCTTTGAGATCTAAGCATAGCATACAATTCATAGAAACACTCACATGTCAACTCAAACTATATCCTTTCCGTTTCAAAAACTCCAAAAGGTGGAAGGATCTGCCTGCCATAATGTGATGTGAGACAAAAGGGTCTGATCTGGGAAGAGGTGAGCCAGGAACATTTGCTGAATTAAGAACCAGAGCTTATACTGATGGAAAAATCCAGTGCATTAAAAAAAAAAAAAAAAAACCCACTAATAAGTAGGACCAGGATGCCAAAGAAATAGTAAATTCGATACAGCCCCCTATGTCATTAAAGGTATCGTATTGGCCCCTTAAGAAGCACCTGTGAAGAGTCCCACTTTCCGTTAAATGACAGGCTTTCTGGAATGAAGTGCTTTTCTTTTAGGGATTTCTTCTTAAAAGCTGGTGTCCACATATAAAGACCACCTACACCGCAAGAGGATCAATGACTTATTTTAATTCTTGTGTGTCCCCTGATGGCCCCTGCTAGGATGAGATTCTTAGATGAACGCAGTACTTCTCCTTCATGGTACTTATGACAATTGTCATTCATGCAAGTTATGTCTTTTTAATGTGAGTCCCTCCTGAGAGCTTTAAGTCAACAGTCTCCATTTCTTAGGAGGGAATATTCTGTCTCTCCCTTGCTAGGACTTGTCTGCCCTCCCCACCCCTCACCTCTTGCTTTCTCTGTAGGTATAGACCTAGACATACAAAAATATAAAGATAAATGTGTAAGTACAAATATAAACATAGACATCACCATAGGGATACAGCTGGCAATAGAGAGACATAGGTTAGATATAGAAATATAAACAAAGGGGAGTTCCCGTCATGGCTCAGTGGTTAACGAATCCGACTGGGAACCATGAGGTTGCGGGTTCGATCCCTGGCCTTGCTCAGTGGGTTAAGGATCTGGCGTTGCCGTGAGCTGTGGTGTAGGTTGCAGATGCAGCTCGGATCCCGTGTTGCTGTGGCTGTGGCGAAGGCTGGCAGCTACAGCTCCTGTTAGACCCCTAGCCTGGGAACCTCCACATGCCACGGGAGCGGCCCTAGAAAAAGGTCAAAAAGACAAAAAAAAAAGAAAGAAATATAAACAAAGGAAGTTCCTGTCGTGGCTCAGTAGTAACGAGCCCGACTAGTATCCAGGAGGATGTGGGTTCAATTCCTGGCCCCACTCAGTGGGTTAAGGTCTGGCATTGCCATGAGCTGGGGTGTAGTCGCAGAGGCAGCTCGGATTTGGCGTTGCTGTGACTGTGGTGTAGGCTGGAAGCTGCAGCTCTGATTTGAACCCTAGCCTGGGAACATCCGTATGCTGCAGCTGCAGCCCTGAAAAAAAAAAGGACAGAAAAAAAAAAGAAATATAAATAAAGACATGAATATAGAGTATAGCTATGGACGTAGACGAAAGTACAGATATAGAAATAAAGGCACAGAAACAAATAAGGATAGAGAGACAGGTCTGCAGACATACAGCTAGATACAGATATAGGTACTATTAGCTGAGTAAATGCATAGCTCCTGACCACCGATCTCACACTGATCTCAATCATTCCCAGTCACTGACACCCAACCATAACCCTGTGCATTTGTGGAACACTCCTCGTTTTCCACACTGCTCTCAAAACAGTTGACCTTATTTGGACCTCAGCATCCCACCGATGCCAGCAAGCTGGGTAGGTGTTCCAGCCCCCATTTCAAAGATGAGAAGCAGAGATTCTGTTTTGTCCACCATCACAGGGCCAGTAGGTGGACCAGGCACTATATAAACACACAGCTCTTAATTCTGAGTCACGGCTCTATCTCCCACTCCTAACATCAATCCGTCCATTCAAGTTTTCCAGCTCCCGATGGCTCCTGATCTCACAGACAAACAGAGCCTTTCAAACACCCTGTCCAATGATGCACTCCCAGAAGGATGCACGTCCCAGAACTGCCCATCGACAGCGTCATTTTCTGACCCACCCACGACTTGGCTTAAAATAGGAACGGGATGAGCTCTCCAAAATTCTAGGTGCCAAGAATCAATAATGTGCTTTGAAAGGAAAAACAAACAAAGAACAACCAACCCCCCCATCTCGATTTCCAAAAATAGTTCAGCAAATGGAGAAAAGAGAAGGCACTGACCTCCAAATGACCAAATAACCCTCAAGGTGTTAAGGATTCCCCTCCTGCAGGGAAGAATGGTGTTTTCCCACCTTGCTGTTAAACCAAGAATGCTACAGCATTAACGACTTTCATGCTTGTCTCACTGTTCTGTGCTTTTGGCAGAGCGGGATACACAGCCTCTGCATATGTCTGGTCTTCTGTGGAGGCAGAAGCCATCATGGTTGGACTATGTGAAGGAGCAATGGAAGCAAATCTCCAGGAGACGTGAGGCTACAGAGAATGAATGGGCATCGGCTCAGTAAAGAGAATCTCAAGTCCTCAGAGAAACCCTCCAAGACCTGACCATCCTTGGCACTAACAAACGTGGGAACGGGTGGCACCATCTTGGAAAACACGTGGTCCGTAGAGCCACCATGTTTGGCAAAGTTGAGGACGCATGTGTGGCTGGGCCCTGCATGTTCTACAGAACATGTAGTGGGCATCAGCTGTCAAGGAGAGGGACCCCGTTTCTCCCGATAGCGCTGACTCTTTGGTTCAGCTGGGTTTTCATTGCCCTGCATAGAGGACGTGTGCATCCAAGGTAGGGATAACCTTGGGCCCATGCGGTACATTATCCTTGCTCACTTTCCATTTTAGCGGGTTAAGCCATCACACTTTATAATAAAGGCAGCTGGCCTCCCTGATACTTCATATGTGTTTGCTTAAATAAATCAATCCCTGTAACTACTAGAGCAACCGTAACAGTAGCAAAGAGGCCGAATCCCAAATCAGTGACTTGCTCTGCTGGGGCACGGCAGGCCACCTTTTAGAGGATCCAACCCCTTTGATCCTAGAGTTAGATAACTACTCACGTCAGTGTCTGGTGTTCCTCCCCGTTCTGGCCACAGGCAACTTGAGCCCCAGACCTCCTATGTTGGGTGGGGTCGTGTCACAAGTTCTAACCAACAAGCTTCACTCTCAGCTAAAGCCCAAAGGGAGCGATGCATTCCAGATGACGTAGCTATGAGACAGTAGCGTCTCTACAGCCTGAATCCCTGAGTCACTATTTGGAGCAGAGCCCTTCACCACCCACGTCGGATGTATAAAAACTTTGTCACCTGAAGCTACTGAGATTTGCGAGTCAATCTGTTACTGCAGCATAACCTAACTTACAATGACTAACGGACACTCTGAATCCAATTCTCCAGAAGATCTATAGCCCAGGCTCAAAATATCTTCACAATGCAATGAAAACCCAGCCATTTGCTCCTGTGTGATTGGAGAGCAGACACATCAGAGGAGTCTTCAAAGTATTTCTAAACATGATAAAAATTTCTCTGTTATAGAGTAGACTGCAAGATTTAAAACATGTTTTATAGTAAAAGGGGGACACCAGACTCATGGAAAGCCTCTTAATCATGCTGTTATGCAGGCATGAATATTTAGCAGTGCAGCTATGCCTGGTCTTAGGACTCTTTCTGTAGAACTTGCTTGTGGCTATAAAAGGAGACAAGGACCAAAGAGGCTACTTAGCTCCCCCCCCCCACAAGATGGCTAAGCTTCTCCATTCCAAAGCAGGAATAATCTAAGGATTAGGTGTTCCAGGAGCTTAAATATGACAGTCACCCTTCAAGTCGCCTTCAGATTCTGCTGAATTTGCTCTTCTCTGTGGCATTGTGACGTTCTTAGGGCAGCTAGGAAGCCCGGCTCAAGAAAAAAGTCTGGGAAAAGGATACAGTGGCTGCGCATCCCAGTTTGCCTGGTCCGCTCCCAGTTTTGTCACTGAAAGCCCCATATCCCTGAAAACCCTTCCTCCCCAACTAAACCAGAACCACGTATCACCCGAAAAAAAAGGATGCGGGGGAAGGAGAAGGGTCAGTGACCAATAACCACTCTGGCGTGAAATGCTGCTGAGCAGGGACCCCCCCCCCCTTTCCATGGTTCCTCCCTTTACCAACCCTTTTTTAGAGCCAAGTTGCTCCCGGAGAAAACTGCTTGCGACAGCACTGTCTTAGTTTGCCTGGGATGCCATAACAAAATGCCACAATGGAAAAAATTTGTTTTCTTGGAGTACTGGAGGCTGGATGGCTAAGATCAAGAAGTCAGCATGGATAGGTCTGGGTTTGGGTGAGGGTCTCTTCCTGACCTTCAGACTGCTGCCTTCTTGCTGTGTCCTCACACACCAAGAAGATAGATAGATAGATAGATAGATAGATAGATAGATAGATAGATAGATAGGGATTTCCTTCCTAAAAAGGTCTTCCTCTTTTCATAAGGTCACCACTCCCATCAGATGAGAATCCCACCCCATGACCTCACGTAACCTGCATTATCTCCTAAAAGCCCCGCCTCCAAATACACTCACCCGGGGGGGCTTAACACATGGATGTGTGGAGGGCACTTTTCAGTTCATAACCTGAACACAGCTCCATGCCTCCCCCTCCGTCCAGAGTCCTCTCCAGGGCACTACGAGATCCCATAGTTGAAAATCTATTCAACTCATTAGAAACGTCTCTGGTGAGACCGGAGGTAGGTCCGCAAAAGCACAGCGTTCCTTACTGCTTGGGTTCACGACCCGAGGGAGAGAGGTGGTTTTGATATAACAAGAGTAAACTGATGTAGTGCTTCTCAGACCCGACTGTGCTCATGAATTACCTGGGCATCCTGTTTTAAAATGCAGATTCTGATTCACAGGGTCTGCGTGGGGGACTACAATTTTGTAGTTCTAACAACCTCCCAGGTGATGCTGAGGCTTCTAATCCAGCAGCTAGAATAAAAGACGTCATGTTCTCAGCCGTTTTCAGGACCCCAGCCCTTGGCTTTGTAACACCCGAGCCTCTAATCCATAAATTAAATAAATAAATCCACAAACAAGCAAAGAGACAACACAATGGAGAAGGCAAGGGTGGAACATTTTAAAATGCCATGTATTAATGCACACAAAGCATGTCTACTGAGGCTTCTGATTAGCCTTTGTATTTCAGCCCACTGCTTCAATTTCACAATTATACCTGGCTAGGGCTACTCTCTTCCCGAATGTACTTTAGGTTCTAGAATTCATATGCAAAAAGAACTGGTTACAGTCTGAGTGGAAAGCAGAAACCCAAGAAAGACCTAGTAATACTCGATGTTGAAAGGATGTATACATCTGCAAATGATTCCAATAGGACATATTTTTCAAGCCATGTTTCTAAATGCATGGAATCTATGCGTAATTAAGGTGTGTGTGTGTGTGTGTGTGTGTGTGTGTGTGTGTGTTTGTGTGTTTGTGTGTGTGTGTGTGTCTACCTAGGAATTATGCAGACGGTGGGGGGAGGAGGCAAAGGGCAGCCATGCAATATAAATGTATGGGTCAAGGACAACTGAAAACTACTAAGCTGCAAGCAGTACTCAGCTTTTCTCTGAGCGCTGTTTGGAGAAAAAGACTATATTTAATACTTCGACCATCCCTCAGTAGGTGTGGACTGAATTCCAATGAAATTCCTTTAAAAAATAAAGGGAAAAAAAGAGAACAAATCTGTTTGGGTTTGACTTGGGAAAAGAATTAACCTGCCTATCCACGCTCCTTTCATTTTGTCCTCTTGCATGACACCCAAGGATGAGATTTCACTTGTCAGCCATGGGCACCCACCCCCCAGGGCGTCCCTCAGAGGCTGCTTCCTTAAGCGAATTCTGCCCCAGTGACCAGTGGGTGTGGGTGAGTGTCCAGGCTCCTTCTTAAATTCCAGCTTCACTTTGATATTCAAGAGTATTTGTGGAATAAACGAATGAACGAATGGCCTTTGTCCAGGAATGGAAGCGTAAGCAAATGCCTTTGTCTGTGGCCTTTTCCCAGTCCACCTTTTGCCTTTTCTTTCTCTTTGCCTCACCCAACAGGCAAGAGCACAGACTCCTTGTTTTTGGAGTCTCCGTGACTCCCAGTCCTCCAAGTTTTCAGATCTACCCACAAAAATGAATAAGCCTACATTCATACTGCTATCTCCAGTGTACATCCACTACGCCCAGGTACTAGAGATGATAATTCATTTTTGTTTTCATCTGCACCGTTTCCATCCTTTTCCTTAATTTTCTTCTCTTCTTTCTAGGTCGTTAAAGTGGAAACTTGGATTATTAATTTTAAATCATTCTCACATAAACTTTGAGTATTTACAGCCATCCTTTCCCTCTGCCCTTTAGCTGCATCCCATACTGTTGGATTGACAGTATTTATATTCGACTGCCTTTCACTATACAGTTTCAGGTGTACAATAGTATCACGCCCATACTAAAGAGTTGTGAACACAAATCTAGTGGCCGTCCACAGAGTGGGCCCCCTTTAGCCACTTCCCTCACCCCCAATCCCCTTCCCCCTCTGATGACCGCTAAGCCATTCTCTGTTATCTGCGAGTTTATGTTTTGTTTGCTCCTCTGTTTTGCGGGGTCTGTTTTGTTTTTAGATTCCACATATGCGTGAAATCACACAGGAGTTGTCTTTCCTAGTCCGACTTATTCCACTCAGCATCATACCCTCAAGGTCCATCTATGATGTTGCAAATGGCAGAATTTCATTTGTTTTTATGCCTGAGACCTGAAACCACAAATAGAAGACATGGGCAGTAACCTCACTGGCATGAGTCTTCGGGATGTTTCCGGGGATCCAAAGGCAAAGGAAACAAAAGCAGAAATAAACAGATAGGACTATATGAAACTCAAAAGCTTCTTCACGGCGAAGGGAAATCATTATCAAAGTGAAAAGGCTAACTACTGAATGGGAGAAGATCATTGCAAATTATTTATGTGATAATGGGTTAATATTCAAAATAGATAAAGAACGCACACAAATCAATTACAATCAATCCAATTAAAGACGGGCAGAGTAGTTGAATATACATTTTTGCAGAGAAGACCTACAGATGGCCAATAGGCACGTGAGAAAATGTTCAACATCACTAATTATCAGTGAAATGTAAATCAAAATCCCGATGAGAGATCACCTCACACCTGTTCAAATAACTAGTTGTACTCTACAAGAAGTACAACTGCTGCAGAGAAGGGAACTGCAAATGACGCAGAGAAGGGAACTCTCACACACTGTCGATGGGACTATGAATTGTTGCAGCCACTATGGAAAGCAGTATGGAGACTCCTCAAGAAATTAAGAATTGAGCATATGACCCAGCTACTCCACTTCTGTGTATTTATTTGCAGAACAAGAAAATACGAATGAATAAAGACATACACAGGGAGTCCCCACTGTGGCTCAACAGTAACGAACCCGACTACTATCATGAGGATGCAGGTTCGATCCCTGGCCTCGCTCAGTAGGTTAAGAATCTGGCGTTGCCATGAGTTGTGGTGTAGGTCACAGATGTGGCTCGGATCTGGTATTGCTGTGGCTATGGTGTAGGCTGGCAGCTAAAGCTCCAATTCGACCCCTAGCCTAGGAACCTCCATACGCCACAGGTGTGGCCCTAAAATGAAAAAAAAAAGGGGGAGAGAGGAACTCACTTGTATGTTCATTGCCACAATATTTGAAATAGTCAAGATAGGGAAATAGCCTAAAAGTGTCCATCCATCAAAGAATGAACGGATAAAGAAGATGTGGTGGATATCTTTATCTACGTCTACATATGTATATGTGTGCAAATATATGTACGTACGTGTTGTGTATACACACATACCATACAGCCCATAAACTCTGCTGTGTTATCTTTCATTGACATTCAATTCAAAATATCATTTCCCCGTAGTACCTCCTTTAATCCAAGAGTCATCTAGACGTGCGCTAATTTCCAAAATGTTGGGACTTTTCTAGATATATTAGTATTGACTCCTGATTTAACTCATTATTGTCAGAATGCATATTGATAATATTTCAAAATTTGAAATGGATTAAGGTTTGTTTTACGCCCAGGATGTGGACTATCCTGGGAGAGTACTTCACGTGCACTTAAAAAGTATCCATATTCTGCGGTCGCTGGGCTGAGGACACTATCCCACAAATGTCAGCAGGTCAAGTTGGTGGACAGCGTTGTTCATATCATCTATACCTTGCTGCCAGTTTTTTGTCGGTTCTGTGTACTTTCGCTTCATTTATTAGAAGCTCTGTTATGAGGCATGAACATTTACGATTGCTATGTCTTCCTGACAACTGGATAGTTTTCATTATGAAATGTCCCTGTACGTCTGGTATTACTCCTTGCCTTGAAATATACTGTCTTGATATTCATATAGCCATTTGGGCTTTTCCTGTGCTTGCTATGTTTACTGTACATACTGTTTTCTGTTATTTTATTTCATAATACTTGAGTTTATGTGTTTTGTAGTTAAAGGGGGTTTCTCGTACACAGCATATAGTTGATTCTTTTTTTAAAAACCAGACTGAGGAGGTTACTCTCTTAATTTGAGTGTTTAGTCCACTTATAAGTAGTGTAGTTACTGGAATAGTTGAACTTAGGTTTATATTTTCTCTTTATTTCTACTTCTCCTTTATTGCTGTTGTTCTCTTCCTCCTTCTCAATCTTCTGGGTTAACTGTATACTTACATTATTCCACTGTAGTTCCCCTACTATGTTTCAAACTATACATTACAGCAGAAATGGACAGAACAGCGTATATCAACTACAATAAGATTTTTTTTTTAATTATGAACTGTACATCTTTGTATTATTTTAAGTGGTTGCTCTGGGGATTTTCCTTAACACAGCATAGTCTATTTCACATTAAAACTGGACTTCTTGTCGAGCAAGACGCTTTCAACAACACAGTTCTAACACTCTTATCCTGGGGTCTACATATGTCATAACCCCCCTAAAACAGTGATATCATTCTTCCTTTAAACACTTACGTGCATTTTCAAAAATAACAAGAGAAACATTATAGACCTTTATATTTATTCACATATGTATCATGTCCAACGCTCTTCATTTCTGTCTTTAAATACGAATGCACTTGGGGTCATTTCCTTTCAGCCTAAAGGACTTCCTTACATATTTCTTGAAATGCAGGTCTAATGGTGATGAAATCTCTGGCTTGGTCTAAAAATGTCTTTATATCATCTTCATCTGTGTAGGATACTTTTGATGAATATACAATTCCGGGTTGGCAGATTCTTATTTAATCACTGAAAGGCTCATTCTATGTCTTCTTGACTCAAATGTTTCTGATGCGAAGTTGACTGTTACCAGTAGTATTGTTACACTCCTTACATGTAATGTATTTTTTTTTCTGACGGCTTTCAAGATTTTTTAAAATTGTTTGGCTTTATTACCGTTACTATGCTGTAGATATTGAAGTCACACTAGATGTGGTTCTCTTCATATTTGTGCTGCTTAAGGTTTCCTGAGCTTCGTGAATTTGTTAACTTTGAAGTATTTCACCAAATTTGGGGAAATGTCAACTATTATTTGCACATCATCTTCCTCTCTTCTTTCTGGGATTCTAATTACCTGTAGGCTATACCACCAGATATTGTCCACCAGGTCACTGGTCTGCTAATAATTTAATATTTCTCTCTTCCCCAGATTGAATAATTTATAGTAATCTATATTATGCTCACCAATCTAGTGAGCTTCTGCCTCCGTTCTGCTATCAACCTCATGTAGTGAAGCTTTTATTTCTAAAATTACATTTTTAAATCTAAAATTTTCATTTTTTTGGATGACTATGCATTCCTTTAAAATCCCTTTCAAATTTACAACAGCTGTTTTAAATTCTCTGTCTGCTATTGCCAACATCATGGTCATATTGGGATTAACTAATTTTTTTTCTCATTATCACAGATTATATTTTTGCTATTTCTTTTCACGTGTAATGATATTTATTTACTTATTTATCTTTTCAGGACCGCACCCACAGCATACGGAAGTTCCTAGGTCGATTCAGAGCTGGAGCCACCGGCCTACACCATAGCCACAGCAACATGGGATCCAAGCCGTGTCTGCGACCTACACCACAGCTCACGGCAACGCCGGATCCTTAACACACTGAGCGAGGCCAGGGATTGAACCTGGGTGCTCATGGATACTAGTCAGGTTCATTAACCCCTGAGCCACAACAGGAACTCCTTATTTATTTACTTTATTTAAACAGGATACTAAATCTCTAAAATATAAGCAAAAGATTACAATCACCATGCAGTGGCCACGAAGTGGAAAGTTACAGAGCCATAAAAGCTATCCTTTAAAAGAATCAGGGATAACATGACTATAAAATGTTATAAAGTTGGGTGGGTAAAAGACAAAGAAAAGCTATAACTTAGAGTCTGGATTTGACATGGGGGGCTTTGAATTTTTACGTTCCACGCTGCTCACACTTCCCACCATTTCTACAATAAAATTGCATCAGTTTAACCATCAAACTACTTGACTTCCTTTGACAAAACTATCTTCTTTGTTCCAGTGCTTCTGTGATCCTTAGGCAGTAACTCATTTCCATATGCCATCTGAATAACCCAGCATCCTTAGTAGGTTTTTCTGTCAGAGCATAAGGATCAGAATCTTTTAAGTCAGAAGTCTGTGGCCAGAATACCACCGGTACGGCTTAACTAACCAAATGGCTGTTGACGGGTCATTTAATTTCCCTGAGACTCATTTTTCCATCTGTATATCAGGGGCAATGATAATATTTATTTGAGAAAACATAAAAATGCAATAAGAGCGAAGCTGCTTTTAAAGAGGAACACGCTCATAAGGGCTAGTAATCTTGCTATGATAAATAGTTGTGGGATTTTTAAATGGATGTTTTCTCATTTCTAGACTGATCTTGCCGCTAATGACATATGGGCCATTAGGCCTCTTTGGGGGACCTTGGCTGAGCCATTTTGGTTTACAAGCATTTGGCGAACAACCTAATCGCAGAGGACTGGCAGAGCATCTTTCTTTCTTTCTTTTTTTTTTTCTTGGTACCTAGTTGTTTATCCAGAAACGTTACTTTGAAATGTGTCTTAACTGCATCTATTCTCCCATTATTCACTCTTTTCCTTTGCATAATTTCTCATCCTTTCAGAATCACAAAAAAAGCAATTTTCACACTGCTATTTTGGGAGTGAATTGGGGGTTCTTTGAGAGAAGCGATATGCTTTCTCTCCCCACCCCCACCCACAGCCAAGTGCCTCTAATTCGGTTCAGTAAGTTCTCTTTGATTCACCCACATCGATAATTCCCTTAAAAACAAAATAATTTCCACTCAAAGCCTTTCATCTGTTGATCTCAGCACTTCAGAAACTAATTAATCTTCACAATATGCTTGGATCAGCATTACCCCTTTTGTTTTCAGATGAGCAAACAAACACTATGAAATTAAACACATTGCTCAAGGTCAAAGGGAGAGTCCATATCTGTGCCCGATTTGAACTCAGAATCCCACGTATTCGGGGCTGGGGATGGATACCCAAGTCTGTGAACATAAGCGCACTGTAGAATGCGTCTGATAAGCGTGGCCATGCTTGTCATGATGTTGACATGTTGGTAACAGGGAGTGACATCTAGTACCGTCTTGCAAACAGTCTCCAAAATGAGGTCGTTTCTCAAAACTCTTGTTGGAAACACAGCAGGCTATTGCTCCGGCTTCCTTCCTTCCTTCCTTCCTTCCTTCCTTCCTTCCATCCGTCCATAAGGTGATCATAATTTCCCACGTTGCCTGGAACAGGTGCAGGTAAGCCAGCTTCCCAGCAGAGTTATAATGAGCCCCCTTTTCCTCTCCATGGTGTTCCACTTAAAACAGTGAGTGAACGGGTCACCTTGCGGATAAAACATCTGGACTGCTAGCATTCACAGGATCGGTTAGGGAAAAAGCAGCATGTCCTTCCCAAACCCCAAACCTCGGAAAGAGAACGGTATGGTGCGTCCAGAGAAACAGTGAGGAAAGACTGCGTGGGATGGTGAGAAAGTAGGAAAGAGATGAAAGGAAATGAATGAAGGGAGTTCGGCAGAAGCAGTGAATCTGAAAGAGGGTGGGGCTTTGGGTGGATCCTCAAGGGCTTGGATACATGCAGGTGAGTGTCCAAGCATCGAGAAAGGTGTCTTGTTCCAGGTGTGGCACCGAATTAACAAAGCAGTCCTTTTCCAAGTGAACTGGACAGGTTTAATAATGAGCCAGCCCCACAGCAACACCCACGAGGTCCCATGGGCTAATGGTCCTTTCCCTATTTTCCAAGCTTTTTCATAAGCTCCACTGACGGATGTCTACATAATATAGGGACAGTGGCGGGGCTCATCCCCAACCCCATAAACAGCTGTGATGGAATTTCTCAAAACTCCAGTGATCTCATCCTCAGAACCATTTAATTTTATTTAGGAAAATAAAATCATGGGATATTTCCTGTAGCAACATCCGGTCGGCTGAAATGCATACCAACCCCACCTGTCGAAAAGCCGAGAGCATCCGCAGAGACTAAAGGTGGCAAACTATATCCATTGCTAAAAGTTCCAAAACATAAATTTGAAAGAAAGGATGGTAGAGGCAGCACGTTTGATTTGCTCCAGCATCCCTGCTTGGTTTGGTCCCTGTCTACTGCCCAACAGCCCTTAAAGACAAAAGACAGGGGTTGCCTGCCTGATCTACTGAGCATCTTGAAACAAGCAATTATGAAAGACTTCAGTCCATTGTTCTCCAAGCAGAAGAGGGCGGGTCAAATGGTTCACCCCTCCTTGGGTGTTGCATCTGATAAAAATATGCCTGTGACGTGTAACTTCAGTCGTGCATATGGTTTACGAAACTGTAAACAATTAATTTATTACCCAATTTTCTTGTCAATTTGAGAGATGTTTTTTAATCTCAGCAAAGGAAGGAGGAAATTTAACATACCATCTACTTTTTCAAGGTCCCCATCTGGAGTGCCCCCAAATATTTATGGAGCACCATTTACTCTGGGTCACTGTCTGCATCCCATTAAAGGGAGGGGCTGTCTATGAGTTTCTCGGGGAAGACACTGTAATACCAGGACTGAAGGAAAGGGGATAATACCATCCATAGTCCATGAGGACTACATACATTGACCTTTTAGGCTGCATAGAATATGACACAATTATTTTTAACTTTATCTTTGTATTTACACAGATGGAAACAGTAATTATTGCTCCCAGGTTCAAATGAACAACCTAAACTGTGTTTCCTCTTAGTTTCTCAGTGAAACCATATTACTACGATTAGACTATAAGGTTTGGTGCAAGACAGTCTATGATCCAGAAAGCAACTGCCTAGAAACACTGTGTAACAAGACTTCTTATAACACATGCTTCTTTGGAAATGCAGTAAAAACAAAATAAGGCTCGGTGTCTTCTTCTGATTTAAAACATTTGCAAAACATCCTAAACGCTTACGGCTTCACCAGCAAAAGGCAGTTCTGGCCCACAAATTTAGAAACTAGTCTTTTCAAAGACAACAATTTCTAGCTTCCCATTCGAGACAGAGGACAGAGTCACTCTGAGCATGATTTTCCTTGACAACAGTATGAAATATTGAGGGATTACGTCCTATGGCTTCTTCTTTCTATAAGCCAGGAATCTGAGCTGCTTCCCCACTTAGCAAAATCCTCCTTATTCTTCAAAAGTTTTACAGCCTCTGAGCAACCTCCCATGACTTTCCCTGAAAGAATTATTCAGTCTCTCCTCAGTGCTGTCACATTTTGTACCTGCACTTATTAGACCACATCGTAATGAGTACAATATATATGTTTGTTTTCCCTCATTTCGGGGTGAGTGCCTGGAAGACAGGAGAGGTATTCTATTTGTTATTCCAAAAAAAAAAAAAGCCCTAGGAATTCTCTTTCGTCTTCTCCTTTCTTCCCTGCCCATCCACTCCATCCAGTTCATAAATAAGTCCTGCCAACTTTACCCAACACACACCTGCCCGCAGGACTTCGTTTCCATGGTTATCACCGCTCATCACAGCATGATAACCTATCTCTGGGGCGACGATTATTTTTCTTCCTGCGTTTGCCATCCCACCATCCACTGGTTCATAACAGGCAGTGATTTTTTAAAAATGTAAATCAAATCAGGATACCCTCCTGTTTAAAATGTTCAGTGCCTTTCCAGGGAACCTGGAGTCAGAGGCAAATGTCTCCGAGGCTTGCACATCCAACTTCACTGGTTCTTAACCGGGGGAGATCGGGCTGGGCTGGACGGATGTGTGGCGACGTCTGGGGAATTCCCATGTTTGTCACATGGGGAGGAGGGCAGGGTCCTGGCACCTGGTGGGTGGAGGCCAGGGATGCTGTGAAAAATGCCACCCTGCATGGGACAGCCCCGCATCAAAGAACCATCGGCCTCAAGTGCCAACAGATGGATAAACCGAGGTTGAGAACCCCAGTGAGGTCTGTTGCCCACTCACCCCTCCAACTGCGTGCACACTGCTCTCCCTACCTCCACTAAGAGCCGCCACGCCAGCCCCTTTTGGGGTCTGTAAGCGCGGTCCTACCCTGGAGACTTTGAGCTCATCTTTTCTTCAGCTTGCAACTGCTTCCCCTGACGTTTGCAGCTCTTTCTCCTTGGCTGTGTGCATTTCCGCTTAAAATTCTCTCTGTGTAGAAGCCATCCTTAACCCTCAAGCTTAAAAGCCCACCTAGCCACTTACTGTCACACCAACTAATGCTAATCCACAGTTTAATTTCTCTTAATTCACAATTTAAAACATAACCACCAGTTTCTTACATGTTGCTTTATTTCTTTCAGTCACCCAGGAAACTGTATGTTCCACGAGGCAGAGACCTTCTCTGTTTTATTCCCAGAAACTAACACATGGTATATGTGAGTCATTCAATACTTTTTTATATAAATGCAAATCTTTTTTATTTATTTACTTATTTCCCCACACACACACAGCATATGGAGTGTCCAGGACCAGGGATTAGACCCGAGCCACAGTTTGCAACCTAAGCCACTGCTGCAGCAATGCTGGATCCTGACCCCACTGTGCCAGCCCATAGATCAAACCTGCGTCCCAGCGCTGCCAGGACGCCCCCGATCTCGTTGCACTGCAGTGGGAA
The DNA here is from genome assembly GCA_004024745.2 of Catagonus wagneri. Lineage (NCBI taxonomy): Eukaryota > Metazoa > Chordata > Mammalia > Artiodactyla > Tayassuidae > Catagonus > Catagonus wagneri. Next base: position 4,114,085 of record PVHT021183594.1, read on the forward strand.
CTCTCAATACATTTTTCTTTCAAAAAGTAAACAGATGTATCAATAAACACTTTTCTCAAAGTAAAACACTAGCTCCTTGCACTGCCCCTCAGGTCAATGTCACTCCCAAGGTCATTACCATAGATTCGCTCCAGTTCAGAACTTGAGGTGGGGGGCAGATTCTGAGCCAGAAAATAAGTAGAAGGGCACCTCCAACAGCTAAACGGAAAGACTCGGACTTAGAGATACGCAAATGTATCTAATGCATAAGCCTACCTAAAACATGGCACAGATGAACCTATCCACAGAAACGAAACAATTCAGACACGGAGAGCAGACTTGCGGTCGCCGGGGTGGGCGGGGGGCATGGGATGGACGCGGAGCTTGGGTTAGTAGGTGCCAGCTATTGCATTTGGAGGGGATAAGCGATGAGGTCCTGCTGTACAGCACACGGAACTATATGCAGTCACTCGTGATAGAATGTGATAGAAGATGATATGAGAAAAAGAACGTGTGTGTGTGTGTGTGTGTGTGTAACGGTGTCACTTCGCTGTACAGCAGAAACTGACAGAGCATTGTAAATCAACCAGAATAAAAAAAATTTAATTAAAAAAAAAAAAAAGAAACACCAGTATACACAGGCATAAAGCGCCCATGGTCACGACAAACCTTCTAATTAATAGATTAGTGTCCACATAAAGGATGACAGCGCAGACGGTGCTCAGGGCTCGGTTGTTCCCATGCACCCCTCACTTCACAGCCACGAAAGACGACGCGCCCGAACTAAAGCAGTTCAGCCCCAGCACACTTCGCCCAGCCTCGCAAAAGGGTGACAAATCATCCAGCAGCCTGGTTTCCCCTGCACTGTTGCATTTCTGCCAGAACTGCGACTCAGACGTCGGGTCCTGACGAGGTACCAGCCCGGGATCCCAAAGCTGGCGAAGGCAGCATCCGTTTTTATCACCAGCCTTACTGGTCCACAGCCTGACTTCTCCCGGGTGCAGCCTCCCGCCCAGCGTCTCTGTGCCCTCGTTCGTTTGTCTGGCAGCTGTAACCTAAGCTGAAGGATAGAGCACTCAAGGGGGCCCAGAGAAAAACCTATCCTGCCTTTGCTTCCACTATTCAATTCTAGGTGCTTGCTAATCCAGCACCCTCACACCACAGCCTGGAGAGAGAAATTCAAGATCAAAACACCACAGCTTCTTCGGAGAGTAATTGGACTAAGTGGGCCTTCATTTTCAAGCGGTGGAATCGAGCCACAGAGGGGACGGAAACGAAGAGATCTAATATTTCAAAAGCCAGGTGCCTTCTTTCATGATGACGTATTTAATGATCTTATTTTCTTGAACACTACCACGGGGTGGGGGGAGAAAAAAGAAAGCGGGGGAGTGAGTGAAATGTCTTTGAAACAAGCAAAGGCTATGTGGCGACAAGGCAGAGGTGTAGAGTCTATGGTGACAACACAGCACCCTCCTTGCAGAGTCGCATGCAGGTTTTGTCTGTGCTCTTCCATTACTCTCTCCCTTCCCCGTGCTCCCCGCCAGGGCACCCAGAGACAGAAAAGAAGGAAGCAGGCAGCGCTTCAGCCAAGTCCCCTTGGTGTGCCCATCTTGAGTCCCCCGCGGTGATCTGAAAGTACTAACGAGACCCCGTAAGAGTTAAAACTCTCCTGTTTGCAACTGGCAAAAACAGAAAAAGCAAGCCGGCTCGAGTGGGAAAAAGAACAAAGGCGGAAGTGTACTAGTTCGGGTAGCTGAGCTGGAAGTGGCGAGGAATTCATGCTTGGCTGGCTTCCAGGACTTTTAAAATGGTATTACTGGGTCTTGATTCTTCTCTGTCTCATGGTTCCATCCTCAGGAATGTGGGTTTCACTCTCAGATCCCACATGGTGCCAAGATGGCTGCAAGCAGCTTCCGACCTACATCCAACCGAGTTCAAGTAAAATTTTAAAATCCCAGAGACTTCATGTCACTGCTTCCGATGGGCACACACACTCGGCTTCCAAGAATCCTGATGACTGGGGTTCACACTGCTTGACTGGCCAGGCTTTGACATATTCCCTCCCCCAGAGACTGACATCGTAGGAGATGGACCATAGGTCACAAGTGCTGAGTGATGGGCAGAGGTCCCTGAAGGGAAACTGAGCCCTAACAGAAACATGCGGGGCGAACTCTGGGCTGCAGAACTGCCAGATGCCCACTCTGCACCCAAGCAACCAACACACCTCACTTTGAGGGGGTTTAGAATCCCCAGTGCGGAGAGGTTAATAACACAATAAGCAGGTAGCCTAGCGCGGCTGAGAGAGGCTTGATCTTCTGGTTCCCATAACCTTGAGCTGGTGATTGTTTTATGAACCTGCAAGCAGACGGATCATCCTGAAGCTCTGAAGTCTAAGTTGGTGTTAATGGCTTTGCGTGTTAGACCTCTCTCTTGAAAAGTTGTTTTTTTTTTTTTTCTGATCAAATCCTCCTTCTTTCTAAGACAGGTCTTTCCCAAGAGCAAGACTTGTTGATACAAGTCACGCTGCATGATGACAACAACACACCAGTGAGAACAACCACAGGCACATAAGCGGTGCTCCAGGGAGCGTTCCACAAACACACGAGGAAGGCGTGCCCCGCAGCTTCTCTCACCTAAGGACACTGGGGACGTGGCTCCTCATGGAGGCGGGTGAAGTGATCAAGGCTGTAACTGGAAGCCATGGTCGTCCTTATAAAAAAACAGCTTAACTCTCAAGACTGAGTAGTGTTCATTCTTCAGGGTCACTAGTCCTGAAAGGCTGGGGTTTAGGGCAGCCACCAACAGAGCTCGGCTGGACCACGCCTCCCATCGCTTCCCTTAGCCATTCGGATAAAGGCTGAGTGCCTTCCCAAACCTCACTGTGAGTCCCACTGTAGGGTCTCTGGGTACTTCTGGAGCCTCATCTTGGGCCTCGTCCATCACCCTAACCCCTTTCTCCGCGCTCTTCACCCCTACAGACTTTAAGCTGCATGTTCTCAAACAATCCGAGCTCCTTCCAGCTCTTTGCCTCTCTCACCATCAACACCCCCCTTGCTCCTCTCTGTCTTCTCACGAATAGCTCTTTCCCTTTCTGTACAAATAGCTCCTCAGAGAACTTTGTGGGCTTCCCTACCCCCAAGGGCCCATCTCCCACAAACATTTATTTAGTCAATAATTACTGAGTACCCGCTAGGTGTCGGACGCTATTTCAGGGACTAGAGAAATCAAAAAAAAACTTCTTGTGCTTCCCTCTGTGATGCCTTGGTTTCTTTTGCATACGGTCCACACCTTGTGACTGCCCTATCTGTGTGTCCATTCATCCATGGCTGGGTTTCTGTCCCTCCCACTAGGCCATCAGCTGCACGAGGGCCGGAATCACGTCTGCTGTATCTGCTTCACTGGGACTAAGTAGATGTGCAGTAATTACGTCGCGTGAAGGGAGAAGGGCTTGGACTCACTGATGATGATTAAGACACAACAAGAAGGAGATAAGGAGCGACAGGAGGAAACAGTCTCAAAGGTTAAGGAAAGGCCTGCAGAAGAGGAATGACCCCTGTGGGTACTGCCAAAACGTCCTGCCCAGATGAAGCTGCCGGAAGTTTGACCTGTGATCATATGATCACGAGAACTTGCAAGCCAGATAAAACTGAGAAATGTGTCCCTGAATGGAGTTCCCAATGGGACTGTGGGGGACTGATACACAGGACAGTCTCATGGATGTACTCTTGCCAAAACTAGCCTTTCCACCACCTAATACTGGAAGCTGATATTTTACAGCAAGGGGATCATTTCCTTGGCCTGTGGCTAATAACTATTTGAGAACCTGTGTTGGCCCAGCCCCTGCGCTCAGCGCCTTACGAGCACTAACTCGCCGAGTTTTCACAACCGTGTTACGCGATGGGTTTATCATCAGCCCCACTTTAAAGATGGGACAAACGGAGGCAAGAAGAGGTTAAGGAATAGAATGAACCCATCTGGGAAGTGGCAGAGTCAGGACCCGAAGCCAGACCCCCGTCCCAAACACTGATAATCTCCGTCATAGAAACTAGAAGCCGGGGTTCCCCAAGCTTTACAGGTTTAACCTCATCTGCGCCATTAGCATCTCCCCATGTGAATATTCACGATGAGGCCGAGTGTACACTGTACAGCGAACGCGAGTCGCAGAACCTTTGGAAGGGAAAGCTTTCATAAGGAGAGAGTGGGGGCAAAAGAAAGAGGGTGAGACAAACTCAGATATGGCTGGAATTTACCCAGAGATGGGCCATCTCCGGTGTGAGCTTATTTAGGGAGGCTGCCCCCAGGCTAGTTCTTGGGGATGGGGCACTTTGGGTTGGAAAGCCAGCATCCCAGGACAGGGGCGGCACCAGGGCTCCACCAGTGTAGGCGGGAACTGCAAGCTTCACCAAATCACGAAAACAAAGCCGGCTGCCTGGATCTTTAATTAAAAAGCCACATCCAAACACTAAGCAACGGAGATACTTAGAAACTTGTTCACACGCTTCCAAAGAGGGCTGGAAGATTAAATTCTCCATTGGTTCCTTCAAGGAAAGAAATCTGAGATCGCACAACCGGATGAATTAAGTGACCTCTAGAGTCCTTTGCACACCGAGATTCAACAAGAAGACACGGGACTCACTGTGTGAGCTCCATTTCTTCTTCAACATACCTTGTGTTTTCTTCTTTCTTTTTTTGGCTTTTTAGGGTTGCACCTGCAGCATAGGGAAGTTCCCAGGCTAGGGATCAAATCAGAGCCTCAGCCACTGGCCTATGCCACAGCCAACGGCAACGCGGGATCCGAGCCGTGTTTGCAAACTATATCACAGCTTCATGGCAACACCAGATCCTTAACCCACTGAGTGAGGCTAGGGATTGAACCTGCATCCTCATGGATCCTAGTCAGTTTCATTAACCGCTGAGCCATGAAGGGAACTCCCTTCAATACACATTCTTGAGGAGCCCCGTACAACTTAGGTAGGATGTAAAGGAAACAGGCGTAAGCCTCCTGGGAGGGAAATACATACTGGGAGAACAAGGCAAGACACAACCACAGTAAGAGTGATATTTCTCTGTGCCACCCCAGCGAAAGCTAGCTGGATCAGGATGTCTGAGAGGGGCAGGCGGGAGGAATGCAATTTTACTCCAATATTTGTATATTATATTTATCTTTCTCCACAAATAAGGTGATGATTGGATTCAAATCGCATTTTGAACCGGATTCATCGCTGAAAATGTCAAAAATGAGGTAGCACTCAACTCTGGCAAAACCTTGAAATCTGTTCCATAAAAGGCAATTTCAGCATAAAGCATGGTTAACCTTGAATAGTTAGATTAATGATCCAGCACCTTTCGAATGAGCACCGATGAATAAACAAAACTTTACAAGCAAATTTAGCAACATCTTAGAAGAAGAAAAGCACAACCAATCAAGAAAGACGAATGGCAGAATGGCGGTGAAACAAACATCTCGGAGCAGGAGGAGAGGGATGGCAGCGGGAAACGTACTGCAGAGAGTGAGGAATTGTCCCTTCCCTTCAAAGCCCATGCAGGAGGGGATCCATTCTGCTCACAAACAAAACGACATCAACAACAAAAACAAAATAGACCCCTCCCCCCCACGGCCTCCCTAGTAATTTCTTGCACTTTGACAGTAGGTTTAAAATTTTGGGTTATATTAGAGTTCCCCCGTGGCAAAGGAGGTTCAGGATCCGGCACTGTCACTGCAGTGGCTCTGGTCACTGCCCCGGCAGGGGTTCGACCCCTGGCCCGGGAACTTCCACATGCTGAAGGTGCAGCCAAAAAATTTTGTTGTTTTTTTTTTTTCGTTATAAACCACTTAAGTTGTCTACTATGCTGTTTTTCTGGGAGGGGTGCGGTATATTCAGCGTGTAGATCTACCAAGTAAAGGAAGATGGAAAAAAGAAAACTACCTCACTGCACGGATGGCCTCGGGACAGAAAGAAAAGACACGCCTTGTGCCTCTGTGCCCCCCCCAAGAGCATATGCATAAGAGTGTCCAGCAAAGAAGGGGGGACATCAAGAAGACCAAGTTTAAGAGGCTCGGCTTTAGTTTAACGTGGCCATGACATCACTCTGATGTCTACGTCATCCAGGCTGCATTAAATCCCCAACTTAAAAACAAGAAAGCCTGGTCTTCTTGGAATATTAACCAGGATGGTGGGGCGTGAAAGTTGTACTGAAGGCTGCTTCTGGAGAAAGCATCAGAATCAGCCAGCACGTGCCAGCAAGTCAAAGGGCAACCTCCACGCACGTCCCGGGCCCCAGATGTCAAAGGGATCCTGCCCTCGCTCGGGAACCGGCTGGGCAGGCAACGGCCACTGGTCAAATACTGGCCTTCTGAGTCTCTGGTGCCCTGACTCCTGCTTCAGGGAATAACTTGCACTTGTCAATGCCCTTGGGACTGTGAGCTGTTTTCAGCCCCGTCCAGGAAGCTGGCGTCATCTGCCCATTTACACAGACGAGATAGCTGAAGCTCAAGGTCATACTGAGCATGAGAGAGACCTCAAGGTCTCCTGAAACCAGATCCACCCTTCATTTCCCCGCTCCTGGATGCGGCTCCTTTCCCGCTGTGCAGGAAGAAGAAAACGCAGAGACAAATTACGCCCCCGCTTTTTTTCCCCACAACATGAAATGGGTGTTTATCATATCGCAGGTACCACACTAGACGCTGGGACAGGGGCCGGGGGGGTGGCAAAGGACGGCTCTTGGGCCACCTGTAGCCCACAGGCTACAAAGAGGCTGTGCTGTTTTAAATGGTTGGGAGGGGGGAAAATCAAAAGAGGAATATTTTTTGCCATGAAAATTACAGGAAGTTCAAATGTCTGTGACTACAAGTTAAGTTTTATTAAAACACAGCCACGCCCATCCATTCGCTTAACATCCCAGCTGCTTTCAGGCTGCTCCTGCGAGGTTGAGAGGAACCGGGGACCCTGTGGCCCCCCAGCCTACCACATCTACCGTCTGGCCCTTTAAAGAACAAGTTTGGAGAGTCCTGCCCCAGGAGACGGCAGTGGATATAATGTGACATCCTATGAGGGTAGCCCAGACGCTGGGACAAAGCTCACTACTCGCCTGTCACCCCCAAACCCGCATCTCCTCCCGCATCATCTCTCCCGGCCAGAGAGCTTAGTCCTGTCAACCCAAACCACAAAGCTGCCCGCCTCCGCAGCTCTGCGGTCCCTCTCCTGCCCCCCTGCCCAAAGGGTCACCAACCCCACCACGCCTCACCCCTAGCACGTCTCTAGACCCGAACCCCTCTCTCTGTCTGAGATCAGTCTTCCGTCTCCCGCTCCACTGCCTCCAACAGCTTCCCCCACGTGGCCCCATCCCCGCCCCAGCCTTGCAGGTATCGCCTCTCCACGTGTCCTCCCCAACAGCTCTTCAATCACCACTGCGTCGCACAAGCGCCTGGACCCATTCGAGTTAGAAAGACTGAGGCCACCCAGTGCCGCAAAGGTGCGTGAGCAGAATAAAGGCAGAGGGAATAAAGGCAAAAGAAAAAGAGAAACAGCCTCTGTAGGCACTTTATTCCACATCCAGATTCGATTTAATGGTCCGTAACTTTAAACACCATTTAATTTTTTCCCCTAGAACTTCACCTCGTATGCCCTCCGGCGCTCGCATCTCTGGGCCACTCGGTTTGCTCTGGGTCTGGACCAAAGCCAGGCAGGGAGCTGATCTTCATCAGGATAACGAAGACCACCACGCCCCAAGCGGACCCACGTCACCATAGGTGGGGTCTGCAGCCTCCTCGGTGCCCCACGTTGCTTGCACCCCTCTTCCCAAGGAGAAGAAAGGGTGAACTTGACCCTTGTGGTCACACACGGATTCCAGGGCTAAGAGCACAGAAGGCGCCCAATAAAACTCTTCTGAACGTACCCATTTCTTCTTCCATTTTCCGCACAGCTATTGCTTTATTTATTTATCTTTAAGCTAACGGTTTTGGGGGGTTTGGCTGTGCCCCCCGGCAGGCGGAAGTTCCCAGGCCAGGATGCAAACCCATGCCACGGCAGCGACAACTGCCAATCCTGAACTGGCTGAGCCACCAGGGAACTCCTCCATACGGCTATTTAAAGCACAGACCCAGAGAAGAGACTTGAGGTTGCCGGGGGGGGGGGG
>PVHT021183594.1:4122299-4145081 GCA_004024745.2 Catagonus wagneri
GCAGCTTGTAAATCAACTAGACTTTAATTAAAAAATAAATAAAATAAAGCACTGCCTGCACCTCTCGCAATGAGTCTCCCTACGTCTCAGGCGCCTCCTGCCGCAGGGGAGGTGACAAGTGCCGGGGAGAGGAACTCCGCTTTCTGCCTTTTCCTTCTGGCAGAGCGAGGGCACTGGCCCTTCTCACACCTGCTCTCTGCCCCTTAGGACTCAGAGCCCCGCGCCTTCTCCCACTTCGGAGACACTCACGTGTCTCCATCTAGTGACCTTCTCTTGATCACACGCCTTCATTCGCCAGCTCCTCTGGTCCCTCCCTTCTTTCAGAGCAAAGCTTAGTGAGACTGTGTCTACTTTCTCACTTTCCATGCGCTCCTCAACCCCCCGCCCCCGCCCAGCACGTGCCTGTCCTCGTCATTGCAACAGCAGCCACACTTTCCTCACGGCGAAATCCTACGGTTGTGCCCAAACCCTCACACGACTCTGCCTCTGTGGCATATTTGACATGAACGATCGCTTCTCTTTATATAAATTCCTTCCCCCGGCATCATTACAGAATATAATATGCTCCTAGTTTTCCTCTGACCCCTCTGCTCATCATCTTTTGATTGGTTGGTTGGTTGGTTGGTTTTTGGCCAAGCCCAGGGAATGTGGGGGTGCCCGGGCCAGAGACGAGGGATGGAACCCACGTCACAGTAGCGACCCGAGCCTCTGAGGCAACAACGCCGGGCCCTTAACCCTCTTTACCACAAGGGAACTCTTACGCTCTGTTTTTAGTGGGCTCTTTCTGGGCTCTGCTATAAGCTCGGAATTGCCCCAGCCTTCTGCCTGGGGTTGGGAAATCCGATCGTTTACTTCCCAAACTGGGATCCACCGACAAGGAAAGAGGTGCTCTTAAGACGATGCCAAAGCAACAGGCGAAAGGCAGGGACAGCCCAGTTCGCCGGGATGCGCAGCGACCCTGATCCTTGAACTTTACCTTTCCTTTCTGTCTCCCCCTCCCAGGGAAGGGTCTTCCGTTCCCACGGCTCCAAGTGCTGTCACCCCTGTGATCAGACCCCTGCGTCCAAACAGCAGCTTCGTCTCCCACAGGAGTCGCAAACCCAGCGTCCCCACCATGAGCTCAGCAACCTCCCCTTCAGACCTCTTCTTTGGCTTCACACACGATGCGGGGAAGGGCATACAGTTTAGTCGAGAAGTGGAGAGAGTTCCCGTCATGGCTCAGTGGTAATGAACCCGACTAGCATCCGTGAGGATGCTGGTTCTATCCCTGGCCTTGCTCAGTGGGATAAGAATCCAGCATTGCCGTGAGCTGTGGTGTAGGTCGCAGATGTGGCTCGGATCTGTCATTGCTGTGGCTGTGGTGTAGGCTGGCAGCTGTAGCTCCAATTTGACCGCTAGCCTAGGAACTTCCACGTGCTGTGGGTGCGGTCCTAAAAAACAGGGGGAGAAGAAGAAGAAGGAGAAGGAGAAGGAGAAGAAGGAGAAGCAGAAGGAGGAGAAGCAGAAGGAGGAGCAGGAGAAGAAGAAGTGGAAAGAGGGCTTCCTGGAGGTGTTGACATGTGTGCTGAGCTCTGAAGGGTGAGAAGCCAGCTGACCAATGGGGAAGAGCATTCCAGGACTAAGGATCAGCCACTGCAAAGGCCCTGAGGCACAGAACGGCCTAGTTAAAAATGGAGTGTGCGCACATTCGCACGCCATCAGACGGCCCAGCTGGGAGACGGGCATGGGTGGTCTGACACCCCTGCCAGGACAGGTGGGGACACCAAGGCCAAAGTGACAAACTGCAAGTCCAACCTTTCTTGACCATTGTGACAGGGGCTACTTTAAACCCGCTGTCAGGAGAAGAGAGAAGGATGCCGGGGGTGCCACGCAGAGGGACTGCAGGCGCCACCACGGGTTGCTGGGTCTGAGAAGCCCTCTCCCCAACAGGCCCAGGCGGGAGCCCCAGGCTCCCTTAGAGGTGAACGGGCGAGGACAGAGGGGGACGCACTGGCAGCTGCGCTGGCGTTCGGGGCAGATGGAGCTCCAAGGCCTCAGGGAGCCGCGGAGATGACAAACATCTGCTGCTGGCAGCCACCATCCCAAACAATAGAGGCTCTGTTGGCTGTGGCCACCCCTCCTTCAACAAATGAGCCACCCTCCCAGACTGCAACAGGCCAGAGCCCCTCTCTCAACACCCATGGGCGGTGGGAGTCGGAGGAGCCCAGAGGAGACGAGAAGCCGAGACCCAGACCTGTCTGCAGTGTTAAAGGACAATCAAGCACCGGGATCAGTGACAAGGTGCAGGGCACGCCTGGAAGCATGAAGCGTCTTCGCAGAAGCAGCCCCGGGCGCTAGACAGGGCTTCCCCGAGGCTCCGGGGGACTCGAGGAGCCGGTGCTCCCGGGCGCTGGGGACCCACGCCTGGGAGGTTGCCTTCTGTTCTGTGTGGCCCGGCACTCCATTACCGTCTCGATATAAAATTACATTCCTGATTAAAATTTTAGTGCCAAACATTTTATATGATTACAGACAGAAAGTCAAAATTTGCATTTAAATAGACATATTAAGAACCCTCGGCAGAGGGAAGAAGGACAGCAAAGCAATCTTGAGGAGTCTTTTAAGAGGGGGCTGAGGTGCTCCTGTGATGGCTTTCATTTCTGTCAACACAGACCTTGACCCCCCGGAAGTCCACTGGAGTGGACGGTGAACTTGCCTCCGTTCAGACGTGACCAAGCGGTGCCAGAGCCCACGGCGCCATCCTTTATGCAGCCTGCCGTGCTGGGCTGAACAGTACCCTCTCAAAGTTCACACCCCACCCCTACCCCCAGACCCTCAGAATGAGACCTTATTTGGAAATGGGATTTTTTACAAATGTAATCCCATTAAGATGAGGTCATACTGGATTGGGGTGAGCCTTAATCCAATGACAGGTGCCATCCTTTACTGGAAAAGAGGAGGACACGCAGACACACAGGGCAGAGGCCACGTGAAGATGTGGGCAGAGCCTGGCACGATGCATTTAGCAGTCAAAGGATGTCAAGGACCCCTGACAACCGCTGGAGTCTAGAAGAGGCGGGACGGGTGCTTCCTGGAACCTGACAGTTTGCTTTCAGACTTACAGCCTCCAGAACTGGGAGATAATAAGATTCTGCTGTTTTAAGCCACTGAGGATGTGATCATGCTTACTGCAGCCCAAGGAAAGGAATACAAGAGTCATAAAACCAGGAGGACTGGTGTCTTTACAAGAAGAGAGGAATTGAGGAGTTCCCTCGTGGCCTAGCAGTTAAGGATCCGGCATTGTCACCACGGTGTGGCACAGGTTTGGTCCCTGGCCTGGGAATTTATGCATGCTGCAGGCGCAGCCAAAAACTAAAATAAAATAAAATAGAGGGGATCATTTGTATCCTTTTTTTTTGGATTCCACATGGAAGTGACATCATCTGATGGTTGTCTTCCACTGTGTGACTAACTTCACTTAGTACGGTCATCTCTAGGTCCACCCATGGTGCTGCAAATGGCATTACTGCACTCTTTTTAATGGCTGAGTAATATTCCACTGTGCGTGCATGCGTGCGTGTGTGTGTGTGTGTGTGCGCGCGCATCAATATACCTCATCTTTTTTATCCATGAATGGAACAGACAGACTCACAGACTTTGAAAAATGTATGGTTACCAAAGGGGACAGTGGTGGTGGTGCTGGGTGGACTGGGGGTTGGGGATTGGACTATGCGCGCTGAGGTCTACGGAATGACTGGTCAACAGGGACCGGCTGTGATGCACAGAGAACTCTACCCAATAGCCTGTGAGCATCTAGGTGGTTAAGGATCTGGCATGGCTGTGAGCTGGGGTATAGGTTGCTGGGATCTGGAGTGGCTGTGGCTGTGGCTGTGGCTGGCAGCTGCAGCCCTGATTTGACCCTACCCTGGGAACTTGGGAACTTCCATATGCCACAGGTGTGACCCTAAAAAAAAAGGAGAGAGAGAGAGAATCCCAAGCATGAATATAAAACTGCAGCCAGGACAGCACTGCGAGGAGAGCACCCTAAAGAGAGAATCCAGGGTGGAGGCGGCCCTATATATTGGGCCCAGGGAGGGGGACAGAGTCACATTAGGTACAAGGGAGGTGGGCGCTGGGGGAGGCAGGGGAATTCTCAGCCCGGCGACCCGGCCATCAAGGGGCAGTGTGTTCTCACCATCCGTCTGGGGATGGAGTGGGGAGGAGGCAGGGAGGATGCTGCTCTCAGCGGATACCCTTTGGGCTGAGATGCTGCAAACCTCTGGGTACCATTCGGGCTCTGCCGCCAGTCAAGCCGAGTGACCCTGGGTTCATCCTGGGTTCCCCGCTGGACGTGGAGGCGGCTGGGCTGGCCGGCTCCCAAGGGGCTGCCGGGGGACGCTCGGGTCCCGCACCCCCCAGGAGGAGAGGAAGAGAGAGCACCGCGGTCTTGCCCGGAGCATTTTCAAACTGCGCGGCCCGGCCCAGAAGTAAGAATCTGCCCCAAGACAACTGAGAAATAGCACACGCTTTCTTCCTCTGGCTGCTCCTTCGAGGGGGGAAAATACCATGGCGCGCTGCCCCCAGCTCCACGGGTTTATTCACCTCCTTCGCAGAACTGTCTCCTTGGGTTCTATCGTGAAAGGAGAAATCCACGTGGGAAAGTCGGATGCCTCTTGCACGGTGGCAAAACAAGGGCCAGCCAAAGGCTTCTGCTTAGGAGACAGACACAGAGAACTGGAGAATTCACAGTGAAGCCCCCAACCGCCCCCCCATCCCCATGACATTGCTAGAAAATACCCCCAATTTCCTCTGGTGTTTTGGCAACAGGACATCACCGCATTGCACCATCAAACTCCTCCTTCCCCAAAGAAAAGGTTTCTGAGGCTCCCTAGGTCCCTCCCATTGGCTTGCAAATGTTTTTTAAGTTGGGCCTGGCAAGTGGGGACTGAAAAAAAAAAGGAGCAAAAAGGAAGTGCATCCCCCAAGTGCCCAGCCTTTGTTCTGCAGGCTGTTTTCACACCTCCTCGGGCGAATGGATTATTAAAACTGCCAGTTGCTAACAGGAATCCCACCTCCTCAGACTGATAAGATAAATCTTGACAGCCGAAGAAACCTTTATTTCACTCAGAAGTTATTTGTTCCCTTCTCGTGCTCACAGATTAAGAATAAAAATTGATTTGACTTCATAGGAAGGCATTTTAGAATCCAACGTGCCTGGCAACCCTTCTCCGCTGAGGCGCGATTACTCAGTACCGACCAGTGGCAACAACAACGACTTGCTTCTTGGATCTGGTGGGAAAATATTTCTTGGACTCAAGAACGCTTGGCCTGGATGAGGAAGGACCAGGGAAGAAAAATTTTCAGTGGAAGCAATGTCTCTACCCCTGCTCACCCAGAAGTTCCCCGTTTCCTGGTCTGAGCTTCAGCATGAAGGTTTTCTCTAAAGACAGCAGAACCCAGAACAGACCCCAAAAGGGAAAATCAAAGAAAAGAGAACTTGAAATTTGCGATCTCTTTCTTTTCATAATATCAATGTGAGAAGAATTTGCTATTCATTTCATTAGCGGGAGGAACTGAAAAGAGCTGGTTAAAAACGGGTGTTTGAGGGCATGAACTATTGAACATGTATGTATCTCTCTCTCTCTCTCTCTCTTTTTTTTTTTTTTAGGGCCACACCCTCGGCATATGGAGGTTCCTAGGCTAGGGGTTGAATTGGAGCTGTAGCCGCCAGCCTTTACCACCGAGCCACAACAGGACCTCACTAACATGTACATCTTACATTGACTCCTAAGTGAATTCCTCCCAGCCCATCCTGTTGTCCCATCGTGAAATAGGCCCCCAAAGAGGGGCTTTAGACATTGGTTCCAAAACCAGTTTGTCCCCTGGTCCTATGATCCAGTGACTGTTTACAAGGTCACACGATGTTCACCCACCCTTAAAATACCTGCTCTTTTAAGCAGATTACTCCTTAAATGATGACAGAGCAAATGTCCATCCAGGGAGAATAAATCAGGCCTATTCATGGTGCTGAAAAAAACTCCTAAAGCAGCTTCACTCTCCTTGAAAAGTTAGAGCAGATAGTATTCTTTACTCTTGTACTGGACTGACTGACCAACTGAATACAAAGTACCTTCTAAATGCTGAGCTCTATGGTGGCTACGAATTCAAAGGTGATGGCCAACGCCTTGACTGTCATCTTCAGAAAATTAACCAGTTTTGGGTGAACACCATTTGCAAGCCCACATGGAACTAAAATGATGTATAAAACAAGGTTTGGTGTCAGTGAGCACAGAAGTATAACAACAACAACAAAAAGTCATGTATTGATAAGTCACACAAATGTCCTTCCACTCAACTAACCATCCATCCATCCAAGAGCCTTCCCACCAAACAGGCAGCAATCCTGCTAACTTACATATAGCATTGATGTGTGCCAGACACTGCCCCAGGAAATGAGGATTTAAACATGACTAAAAAAAATAAAATAAAATCTCTTTCCTCAATGATCTCACAGTCTGTAAGATCAACCAAAAATTCTACAGTACAAAATGTTATCGGATTTGGCAAAAAAAAAAAAAAAATTAACCGACATAATACATTCTGGGAACGATCTGAGTAAATAAGCCTTCTCACATATTACCAATGGAATGTAATCCTTAAGGAGGGAAATCTGGCAATATCTAACACAACTATTATTAATTTCCTCTTTTTTTTTTTTCATCCACCAATCCTAAATCTAGGGATGTATTTTGCAAAATTCCTCCAAGATGCCAAACACACAAACAAGCATACAGACAACCAGATCCCTGGCAGCAGTGTTTATAATCACGAGCTATGGGGAACAACCTAAAGAGGCGATTGGTTCAATAACCCTTGTTCATTCAAACAACGGAGCATTACGCGGTTCTGAAAAAGAGTGAGCGCTAATTCTGTGGACTGGCGTGGAGGAATTTCCAGGGGAAAAATCAAAGTGCACTATCGCCTTGTGATCCTAAATTAAAGGATATTCTTAGTCCTACAAAAAGTATTGTCACATCAGTCTCAGGCAGACCTTTTATGCAAGGGGTTAGGTGGAGGGCCTTACATGCAGGATGCTGACATCCTACAGAGCTGAAAAAGGACGGGTCCTGTGACTGCTCTGTGCTTGCCTGCTAATAAATGTGCCTGGCAGAAGAACAAGAAAAAAAGGGGCAGTAAAGAACACGAGCAGCATACCGCCCCTGTGTAAGATAAAGGGAGAAAGAAGAATACATGCACATTTGTTAATTTTAAGGGCAAAAAAGCACAAGAAAAATCCAAAAGTACTGAAAATGCTGACCGAAGTGGGAACAGAATAGAAGCTTTTGGAAAGGCTGTGTGATAATTCTGCGAGTGTAACCTTTGACTGTTTGGACTTTTGGAACAATGACAATGTTTGAAACACACAAAAATCAAAATGAAATAAAGTCAACACAGCTGCAGGACACGGCACTCAAATGAAATATAAGCAGAAATGAAACTGGATCTATCTGTATTTCGAAGGAATAATACAGCGTGCCGAAAGGGGAAAAATGAACAAATCCATGTAACTTGAGAAAAAAACATCGTGATAACGTACATTTATACTGAGGAGAAAATAACTGTAAACAAACACTGAACACCAGTTGGTAGGTTTGTTTTTCAAAGAAGCAGGGGTTAATATTTTGGAGATGATTTGTGAGGCACTCTGGGATTGTGGAAATAAGTAACTATGAGAGCTTCTCGCTGTTGCAGAAAGGAGCTGCGAATATAGAAAGGGATATTATGTTATATTAGAAGTTGAGGAGTTCCCGTCGCGGCTCAGCAGTTAACAAATCTGAGTAGCATCCATGAGGATGCAGGTTTGATCCCTGGCCTCGCTCAGTGGGTTCAGGATCCAGCATTGCCGTGAACTGTGGTGTAAGTCACAGATGAGGCTTGGATCTGGCATGGCTGTGGCTGGGGTGTAGGCCTGCAGCTGTAACCCCGATTCGACCCCTAGCCTGGGAACTTCCATATGCTGCAGGTACAGCCATGAAAAGCAAAAAAAAAAAAAAAAGAGGAAGTTGAGATATCATATAAGTTCGTGGTTTTTTAAAAAAAGATAGGTGTAGTGTCCATGTGCCTGTGTGTGTTTTTGCCTGACACCATCCCCACTGTCCATTTAAAGAGCCTAGAAAATATGAGTGCCCAGAAACTTATTTCAAAATATCATCCTCCCTTGAAAGAAAACTTGAGAAATGCCTGGTTCCACAGCCGGGGTAGGGATGGTGAAAGGTGAACCCGGAACCTCTTGTGGAGCCAGTAAGCATGGATGTTGTCAAAGACGATGGGGATAGGTCCAAAGGACCCAGGAGCCAGCTTAAAGGGGCTTGCGGTGACCAAATCTGGGGCCAAGAGAGCATTGCAACAACTAAGGACAGCAACAGACTGTAATTCACTGAATAAAATATGACATCAAGACTCCATACTAATACAAATGATTAAATGAATACACGAGGGAAAGGAAATAGAAGGCCAAGTAATACGTAAGAATAGATTAAGTGTGATAAGAGTTAGAAAAACCATCATTTGATAGCCATTGTGGTCATAATCCACTCAAGCAAGAATCATCGGTGACTGCTAAAACTCGTGAATGAGGATTTGATGGCAAATGGGGGATTTACAAAGTCTAAAGGTGTTTTCCCCAAACTCTTTGTTAACTGCAATGGGAAACTTCTTAGCGGAGAATGGAGCGATTAAAGATGACACCACCAGTGATGGCACAGAGCAATATCACCTGCCTCTTGATATGATTCCCTGGGAAGAGAAGTCCCAAGCGCCGTGAAATCCCAGGCGAAAACACATACCCTGATTCAAACCATGAGGAAACAGCTAGAAAACAAAATGGAGGGTTACCTGCAAAATCGCTGGCCCGTACTCGGAAGCAATGTCAAGATCATGAAAGACAAAGCAAGACGGTGTTACCATTCTGGATTAAACGGCACCAAAGAGACTTGACAACTAGATGAAATGCATGATGAATTGGATTCCGCGCCATGAAAACCTGCTATCGAGAACATTCCTGGGGCAGCTGATGAAATTAGGAAATGAACTGTGGGTTAGTTAATGGGATTCTACCAATGCGTTAAATTTCTTGATTTTGTATCCTGATTATGCAGATAAGGGTCTTAGGAGTGACACACGCTGAAGTATTCAACGGTAACAGGGCCAAATGCCTGTGAGTTACACTAAGATAGTTAAGGAGGAAAATAAATATTTATGCATATAAACACAGCTATGGAGATGGAAATGATGGAGAAGTAGGCAGCTGGATAAGCAGGTAGGTAGGTAAGTAGAGAGATAGATAGACAGACAGAGAGACAGAAAAGGGAGAGGGAGAGAGAAGGAAAGATACAGCAAATGGTGAACACAAACAACCGGCAAAATAGGGAAAAGGTATACGGAAGTTGTTTTCACCCTTCCTGAAATTTTGCTACAAGCTCGAAATGATACCCCCGTTTTAAAAAACTGCATCTAAATACGTGCAAGGTGTAAACGTGAACCAGGAGAGAAGTGAATCAGCCTCTTTAGGTCTTTGTTTCCTTGTCTATAAAGTGAAGTACAGCGGGTCAGGCAGCCGCCGGGCTTCTCCTCGCTCTACCATTTTGTGGCTGAGGATGGTCGAAGGTGCAAAGATCCCAGAAAAACAATGATTTGGGGGAGGAAAAGGTCACACAACAGGTAGACCTGGAGAGTCAGATCTCTCAAGGAAGGCCCGAGAAGAAACACGGTGTTTACAAGACACGGGCTTTCCTACCAGCCCTTGAGGGTGGGGGGGCGTCTACTTCTTCCCAGCAACTTTAGGTCGAGAGAACACCCCGCCCCCCAACGCCCAATGAACTAGAACTTGCACCCATGCTAAGCACTCTCCCCCAAGACTAGGGCTACGGCAGAGCCGCAGGTTGGTGAGAACTGCGTCTCAGGCCAAAGTTCTCAAAATAGCCCCGCTTCCTTTTTCTTTCACATCCCTTTTCCATAATTTCAGATAAACCCCTCAACCTGTCCACTATCCCACCCAAGGTCAGTGGAGAAAAATAATTCACAAATTCCTTAGGAGCGTGTCCTTCGGACTATCCACATTTCTATTCATTAGAAATTAATATAAAATATTTAAGACACACGAGTATTATAATGCGACAAACATGTTGCTATTATACCCAGTTTCATAAATAAGATATTACCGATGGACTAGAAGCCCCTAGACACTCCTCACACACATATGCATATATATACATGTATATAAACATACTTCCTACAACTCCTAAGCAATCTATGAATCTGTTTCACATTCTTTTTCACGCTTTTAAACTTTACATAAATGGTAACATACCCTTTTGCTACTTGTGGGTTTTTTTCCAACATTACACCTTGAGATTGACCTACCCGTTTATTTTTCATTGCTCTATAGTATTCCTTAGTTACTTTATCACCTGTCATTTTTACATTTCCATTTTACATTTCCAATTTAGGTTGCCTCTTTTTAACATGTTTTACAAGCTAGGTTACGACAAACATTAAAAAGGAAGGCAAGGCCTCTCTCTCTTCCCTATGGATGGAACCTTTATGCATAACCTTGGCCTGGCACACATGGCAAATAAATAAATATTTACTGAATAAACAGTGAATAAATCTATGGCATACAATAGCCCCCAAAGCAGTAAAATAGATGAACGTGCCTTTTCCAGGATCTTCAGAAGTGAAGAATAAGAATGTGAGTAGAAGCAGGAAAGCTATTAGCATGGAAGAACTAAAGAAAGTACGACACAGTGAAAACAGATGTGGATACAGAGGTAACTGTGGATACAGGTAACTCAATTCAGAAACCAGCTCCATCAACGTAATCACAAGAAGAAAGTCCCAAAGCTAACAGGCCGCATTCTGGTCGTGCAGCAGGGACTGAGTCAGGGAACTGCCCCTGACGCCTCTTGTCCCTGGCTCTGCTCTAACGGATGGAAGAGCCATGTGGTGTGGACAGGCTGGGCTTGCAGGGTTGGCCTCGGCGTTATTTTACATGCCTAGATCATGAGGTTTCCAGCCAGCTGTGAGATATTTTCTATAAGCATCATCCGCGGGATATAATACATATATGCCATCCCTTGAAGTTCAAGCCTTGGAGAGAGACAGTTAGTGAGACTAAATGTTAAATTTCCAAAAAGAAGAAGAGAGAGGGTGCCAAAAGGCCAGAAACAAACACAAAGTGGTCAAGCAGGGCGGACCAACCCATCTTTGTGTGTGTGTCCCCCAAAAGAATACACCAATAAGTCTTACTTTGGGCTCTTTCCACCTGCCACACTGACTCTGGATTTCCCTAAACCACTTTGCAGGAATAAGTTAGAACACCTAGGATTTGTGTCTCTAAGTAGGCGTTGAGGATTTAGGCAATGCCGTGGCTTGGGGAAGATACGGTTTTGTGGTCAGAACAGTCTGACTCTTTTTAAAATGTTTCTGCTTTCATATTCCCCTTTAGGGTGATTATAATCACCCTACCCACCCAAAAGGTACAACAGATAGCATGCAGGCATTGATTTCCATCGTATGAAAGCAAATACTCCAATCCCCTACACCTGCCCTCATGACTACCTAACTTTCAATGCGTACGGAAATCCAAGAGGAGCCAGGCCTGCGTGAGGCAAGGACCCGCTGATATTCAATACAACTCACACCTGGGTCCCAGCCACCAACATCAGGGCCCCTGCTTTATCCGTTCTTCCCTGGTTTATCACCTGGGTGGATATCACAAGCTGAGAGGCAGAATGAGGAAGAGAGCAGTGGGTGGCACCAAAGGGGGAGCATGGAAAACCAGGAGAGGCCCCTCGAAGCAGTGCGTGCTCTCATCACGTGCTTTTTACAGGAGACAGGTAGGAAGTGCTTACTGTTGACAGGTACCCACACAGTGAGAAGATCCCAAAGTGGCCTGCAGAGATGCTTCTCCATACAGAATGCCACTTTGATATTCCTATAAGATGGAAAAGGGCCCGGGGGCGGGGGGTGCAGACTCTGCAGGTCACAAGTAACTGGTGTCCGGTTCATGTTAGTTCTGCACACGTGAGCCTGTCATTTCAGCTACCTGGGGCTGAGCTGCCTCATCTGTAAAATGGGGATAACAGCGGCACCTGTAGCCTGAGTTTACCGTGAAGCTCTAACAACCCATGTAAAGGGCTACCTGCAGAATCGGGCACATGATACGCTACCGTTAATAATTAGTGCTCCAGGATGAGTTCCCGTCCTGGCGCAGTGGAAACAAATCCCACTAGGAGCCATGAGGTTGTGGGTTTGATCTCTGGTCTCGCTCAGTGGGTTCAGGATCCGGCGTTGCCGTGAGCTGTGGTGTAGGTCACAGACGTGGTTCGGATCTGGCGTTGCTGTGGCTGTGGGCTAGGCCAGCAGCTGTAGCTCTGATTGGACTCCTAGCCTGGGAACCTCCGTATGCCATGAGTGCGGCCCCAAAAAGCTAAATAAATAAATAAATAAAATAAAATAAAATAATTAGCGCTCTAATGAACTATACAACAATAAAAAAATAACAAAATAATCAGTACCCCAGCATAAGCATCCACGGTCCTTGCCAAGTCCATCCTCCTGAAGGGTGATGCAGAGAAGAAAGAGATGACCTAACCTCGTTCCTTGGACAGCAAAGCCTTAAATTCTGACTTAATTTGGGCTCGTTCATGATGGTCTCGCACATCTCCACAGGGAAAAGGCAGGGGGGCAAAAGAGTGTTTGAAAAATGTCAAGGGAATTTTGATGAAAATATCTGCAATTCTAACTGCAAATGATGAATGTAGACCAGTCTTTACGGTTCAATATCCCAAAGCAACGCTGAGTTTAGAACATCAGTATACATATATGTTGGGTTCATAACATCAGCGCATCATATGTACTATGTATATCGTATGTGTATGAATGTGTATGTCTATACATGTATACACATATATTATATACATATATGTGCATATATATATGCACACAGACACATATACACACACATACATGTAAAATATATAATGGCAACAAGTGACCCCAGGGGAAAGGAGGAAGTTGTGTAAGGAGACAAGGTGTAAGGATGTGACTTTTATTTCTAAAGATCACTGTCGCAAAAAAAAAAAAAACCTCAAGACGAGAAGTCGAGAGTGAGCAGGAGGAAGCCCATCAGTAGCAGCGGAAGTGGCAGCCGCAGCCCCAGTTATCACGGTGCCTCCTCACATTCCAGGCAGGGAGTTAGGTCCCAGGTATTTATCGGTACAGATACAGATCCATATCCCTTAGCTCTCTCAACAATCCGGCAAGTTACAAGTTATTCTGCCATTTCACAGATACGGAATCTGAGGATAACTCTCTCCAGCAAATTTATTGGAGCTAAAAAGCGGGGGTTCGGGGACCTAGCCTTTGGTGACTCAAAATTCTGTGTTCTCTCCATTATATCACATGTTATGGTCTCTGCACACAGGCGGAAAAAAGAATTTTCTGGATTTAAAGCAAGATGTAGAAGAGACAAGTTCTTTGAGGCAAGAGACACTGTTAACCCAGCGGGCCGACTTCCTGAGACTCAGGAAGAGAGACTCTGGGCGGGTGGTCTTGTCTGTTTTTAGAGCCCAAAGTCAAAGGAGTGCGAGGAGTGGTCTTGCCATACACCTGTTGACCTGCTGGTTGGTTGGGGAAGAATGGAGTCTTTGGATACAACTGCTGATTGGTTGGGAAAGGACGGAGTCTTTGGATACACCTGCTGATTAGCTGGTGAAGGTTGGGAGGGGGTCTTTGGATACACCTGTTGATTGGCTGGTGAAGGCTGGGGTCTTCTGCTACACTTGCTGATTGGCTGGGGAAGTTTGGGGTTTTCTGATGCTTGCTGATTGGTTGGAGGCATATGTTGCCCCTGTAGGGGTGGGGTAAGGAGTGGGCTACATACCTTCCCTGGTAGGGCAGGAAGGAGCAGACCAGGCTGCTGGGGTGGGGAGGTCCTTAGGAGCATGGTACCAATGACAATGAGCCAGGTAGGATGATAAGGGGCCGGCAATTCTTATCCCGGCCGGAGGCTTTTTGAGTTCTATATCCTTGGAGAAGCCTTGAAGTCCCACACAACATGGCCTAAAACCGTGCGGAGGAGAATCTGGAGGTGAAGGGTACTAGTCTCTGGGTCTCATTACAAGAGAAAACTGCATTTGCTCCTACCTCCACGCCTACCCCCCACCCCCAGAGGCAGGAGACTTGAAGAACAAAGAGGTACCTATTTGAGGAATATCATAGTATCCATCCATGCACCCATCCATCCATCCATCTTTCTTCTGTTTGAAGAACAAAGGCCCAACCAGACAGATTTATAGCTCCTATTCGAAGCGCACAGCCAGACTGTTAAGAGGAAAGCTAAGTTTTTCAAAACCTTTCTTTTCCTAAAGGTGAGTCCCATTTTAGTCTCGTCAATCTTGATGACTGTGCCTTTGCCAAAACCTCTCCCCGTGAGAGGGTACAATCTAAGGAGGGAACCTTTCCGACTCACACTGACACCCACCCACCCTGATGTTTCCTCTCGTGGTTTTGGATGGAAGCAGGGCACTTCAGGGCGACGGTTATAAAACTACCCACTTCCTATGGGAATTTCCTCCGTCCCTGTGGGGATTTTCTACATGTGGCCTCTCCCTTTGTCTTCTGCTTCTGTCTCCGAGTCAACAAACAAGGCGGAGAGAAACAGAAGGTTTACCCTGTAAAAGCCACAGGAGTTGGTTAGATGTCCTTCGATAACTGTGGGGTTCGGTGTATAATTCAGGGAAAGGAATTACACCCAGGGGTGTCTTGGTCTCAGTCATTTGGCCAAACACATGCCATTTGAAACTTAAGAATTCAATAGACCGCACAGACTCGTATGTCCCTATGGAAGTATATGAACACGTGTACACACACACACACACACACACACACACACACACACATTTATATGAATGCTGAGAAGAACAGTCAGCTGAAGGTTCCCACTAGGGACCAATTAAAAAACAAAAGATGAAGTCTGCTTAAAAAAAAAAAAGCAGCTTTCTTAGAGTTACATCCTCCTTGGCAAGGTGAGTGTTAAAAATAATAACGCCGAGGTTGCACTAAGTGCCTTCCGGTTGGAAGAAGGTTGGAGGGATGGAAAAAAGAGGGAAGAGGGGAGGGAGAAAGGAAAGGAGGGGGAGAAAGGGAAAAAGCAAGAAAGACTTTAAGAAAACTTTTCACCCTGTCAAATCAAGCTTTAACCAGCTTTAAGCAGGTAGAGGGCTTTAGACTGACTGGGGAAAGCACTTTAGAATTCTGCCAGCATCTTAGCAGCACAGAATTTGAAAAGGGTCCTATTTTTCTTGGCTTGCAAAGGAGAGTTGGACTTCTCACTACAGCAGGGAACAGACGCTGTGGCATAAGGATCCAAGAGGGGGTAGGCAAAACCTTTCTTTCCTTTCCAGTGGCTTCCTGCCATTGTTCAAATGCAAAATAGAGGCCAGATTCCCCTGACAGCACAGAAAAAGGCTTCTTGGGGGACCAAGACCATTTGAACTACATTCGTGTTTTTCTAATTTATTTTTTATTTTTGGTATTTGCTTTTCAGGGTACGGTGTAAGATTATACACGTGCTCAGATAACTTTACCTACATAGACCTAGTTTCATTTAATAAAACATCTCTTTCATTTCCTAAGCCAAAAATATCACAGAATCAGACAGACTTCATTAAAAAGTAACAAGGGGGTCTGATTTTACATGGACACAATTATTATTTCTGTCACTGGGTGTCAGTGAACAGAGCGATTGATTTTCATGTGAAATTCGTTTCTCCCTTTAGCCTCTTAGCTAAGCCCCAAAGTGTTTTTCTATTTAATCTTCAAAAACTTTAAAAATAGCATGTAGTCTCTGAATGTTTCTGTTGTTGTTCCCTTCAAAAATGTAACAGTCATTCTTGCCAGAAACAACCTCAACTCTACTTAAAATGAGAGTCGTGTAAAAGGCAGTTCCAGAAGAAACAATTATTTAAGCAAATTAGTAAACACATCAATCCCATCCTAGAAAATCTCTGTGTCCCTTTCTAATCCCGTTGATAGCTATTTCTGCTTCATTCTATGCACACTGGTCAACGTCCCATGAAAGATTTAGGTTTTTTTGTGTACTCTGTCTGAATATCAGAATTTATTTTCCCCCTGGCCTTTTGTTTATGCCATTAAACCATAGCTCTGGATAAGATGTCATTAAGTTGCACTAAAGATGCTTTATTGAAGTTTATTACTCCAATGAATACATTATGAACAATCATCTTCAAAAATCAGATGAAGTTGAGAGTTTCTGCATTTTCAATACAAGAAAAAAACGCACTTGAAGTCAATTGAGCTATTTAATGAGGCAGAGGCAATGTTAGCTTCCTCTAACTTAAAAAATGATCCTTCTGGTCAATTTCAAGTCCATTATTAGATTGTTTCGTATTGAGAGAATACCCAAGCAAACACGCTTTGAGACACCCAGATGGTCATGCCAGCTTTCGCCCACGGGACGCTGTTGGGGAAAGGGGGGGGCTCTATGACCTTGTTCACTTTGTCCTCTTACTTCTGTGTCACATATTCCAGATGGGGACCCAGCAACACGCTACAGACAACTAGTTTATTTAGTCTCCACCCCCTATTCACTCCTTGACCTTCCTTCCTCAAACCCCAGAGTAGAGATCAGTGAAGCCCCAACAATAATGTGATGCTTGACTGTACCGTAAAATCCAATAAAAAATAAACCACGCGTTTCTGCACAGGCATTAATAATAACAGGAAGCTGTGATCACCAATGACCCAAGCTGGACCATAACCAGTCACCTTCTGGTTAAAGCCATCACTATTCTAGTATCAATCTATGAAGCCATCCATTTACTCTGCCCTCTACCTTAACCTAATCTAATTTGCACATTGTAACAGAAAGCTGCTGTCAGGGAGCATCAGGTAAACTTAATTTCATACGTCCTGGCACACAAATGCGGGGCTGGTGCCAACAGATGACATATGAGCAGGTGGCCTCGTATCAGACAAATTTAGCACCTTGCCTCAGTGCAGGAACCCCTGACCATGTATTCTTTATGTATATTCAATTTTATGGAAATTCCCAAACCATTTGGGAAGCAGATCTAAGCCTTGTGGCATCTGTAAGTGTGCCGCCTTTAGTTAACAAGTTTTAACCTGACAAATTAGGCAAAAGAAAGTAGGGAGCACGTGGGGATCTGGTAGGCATTTGAAAGAGGAGAATTTCACAAATAGAAGTGATAGGAATCCATTACATAAAGTTTTTGTTAATATAAATTTTGGATGCTACAGGGGGCGGTAAGACTTCCGTTTGTGGTCCAAAATATTGCTACAATGAAAATGACTCTCCTGTGGTTTTGGTGAAAGGTTGTACATTGTAAGTATCCCCCAGACTTGATTTCTAGTGAATCAAGAGAGTTTGATTCAGGACACTAGAACGTAAGCTCCTAGAGATGGGGGGGAGGCTTTGTTCTCAGCTGTATCCACAACTTTTAAAACAGTGGGTAGCACACAGGAAGTGATTAATAAGTGTTTGTTAAATGAATGGATATATGGATAGATGGCTAGATAGATGGATGGATACATGGAAAAATAGATGAATAGAACAGATGGATGGATGGACGGATGGATGGAAGGAAGGAAGGAATAAAGGGTGGGTGGGTGGATGGAATAAATGGTAGATGGATGGATGGATGGGTGGGGGGGTGGATAGGATGGGATGGATGGGTGAAAGGGGCCCTGTATTCATTTTTCGTAGTAATTTTTTTGCCCAGTGGTTTTTAACTCTGTGCACAAGAAATATCTGGAAAAATCTGAAAACTACCCTGATGCCTATGTCCCTATCCTAGTCATTTTGATTCAAAGTAGAGGAGGCCCCAGTTGCTGGTGGTTGGCAAAGGTCTCTAGATCATTCTGATTCACCAGCTTTTCCAACCCCTGACTGGCATCTCTTCCCAGCACCCTTCCGATCTTGTTCCCAGCGTCTGAGCTTCTGTGTCTACACTCTTTCCTTAAATTTTCCCCTCTGAGCAGTGCCTTGGGTGTCCAAATCTTTGCTGTCTATTTTTATTGTCTTCAACCCTGTGCCCTGTCTCCCCTGAGCCAGTTTCAGTGACTAAAATTAACCTGATAACAAGACGTGGCAATAATGTTGCCAATATTACATATTTATAATATAGTAAAAGGTGAAAATGCTTTGCGGAGAGGAGTGCCTAAAGATTAAAATCTTTAATCTTTAATCTGGGGCTCAGTGTGGTGCTCTCAGGGTCCTTTCAAATGCAAACTACACCTGCCTAAAGGAATGGAAGAAAATAGGATGTGATAAGATCCAATTAAAGCAAAGAAGCTGGTCTTCAGTTTAAACAACCCTAATAAACTGGGATTTCTGGAGAACAGGACTATATGCTGCACAACTGCAGGGGGCACTGTTGTCATTGTTGTCTACACAAAAACGTCCACGGAGCTGCGCGGTAGAGTGGTCCTTACCCTGTGCATCTTAGAAATACAAATGAATAGTCTTATCCCCAGAACATACTTTTAAGACTATAATGAGCAAGTGAACTTCTGGGAAGATTATTTCAGAAACTCTAGAGATTGCAGGGGGAAGCAGTGGGAGGGACTGGGAACTGGGGGTTAAGAGATGCAAACTATTGCCTCCGGAACGGATAAGCAATGAGATCCTGCTGTATAGCACTGGGAACCACTTCTAGTCACTTAGGATGGAGCACGATAATGTGAGAAAAAAGAATGTATATATGCATGGGTGAATGGGTCACCTTGCTGTGCCGCAGAAAACTGACAGAACACTGTAAACCAGCTACAATGGAAAAAATTAAAATCATTATAAAAAAAGAACTATTTGACACCATTGACAGACAAAAAAGAAAAAAGAAAGAAAGAAACTCTTGGGATTGCATAATCTACTTTATAAAGGCTTTCTCAAGTAATAATATATGGTTCATCCTCTCCCGGAACATAAGACCTGCATTATAAACCTGGATGGAACTGAGTGGCATGGCCGTTTCTAGAAAACAGAAGAGCAGAGAGTTTCAAAAACATCCAATGACAACTATAATAAAACCTCGAGATGTCAGCTGCAGACACATCTAGCTTTCACTTGGATTTTTTACCCCCAAATATAGTATGGACAATCTGTTTCAGAATGTTAAAGTGATCTCAATAAATGTGATAAGAACTTTGGGTTCCAGCAGTGTAGGTGTAACAGCACTAACTATATGGTCAATAAGAGTCCGTATTTTCCCAGCCAAAATTTGAGTACATCATCATCTCTCATAGGCAAGTCTTTAAGGCCAGGACACAGTGGGACAAATTCTATAAAGAGATATTACACAATTATGTAAAAGTATAAGAAAGTGGTTTTTTTTCTTCTTCTCCTTCTTTTCATTACAAGGTGCAGGCTAAAATCTATATGTCATATTTTTGAATTGAAAACAAGAACAGATGCAGGCTGGAAATAGTTCATAAAGCCCCAGAAATGAACTAAATTGAATGCCACTCAGAGTTAATAATTCACATAATCACACACAACACACTGAAAATAAGCAAAATTGTTCCTCACGCTCCGTGATCACTACCTTCCTAATTAACAATTAAAAGGATGGTGGTTTTGAAATCTTGGAGGCCATAGATCACATCCCATTAATTTAATGATCTAATATCCCAGTGTTAATTTCAAGCATCAGATGAAGCTTTGAAATAGATATAAATAGTATTAAATTGTTTCAAGTGTATTTTTAAATGTCCTCAAAGGTTTTTGTTGACTTAGAAGGTGCCGTAAGGCTCACATAGTAGGCTGTCAGATCCTGGATGGCTTACGACACACCAGATCCATCTGGGGTAGAAGGGATTAGCCAACTCAAAGTCTGTAAAACTACTTAATTACAGAAGCAGCCGACAAGAGGCAATAGGAATAAAAACCAACAGGATGTGAGGGAATGATCCTTCCTAGATGAAGTGATTTTCATTGTTTCCTTACATCCATCCCAAGGCACAGTTAATACAAGCATGAGACTAACAAGACAACATTCGGGGGCTTCTCTCATTCTGAGAATACACTCTAGCCCTAAAAATATCCTAAAACACATCCCAGGAAATCTTCCCATCAAGTGGCTGCAAATCTCCATCATCAGTGACTCATGAAGCCTATGAGCATCTGAAAGACCCTTTTCAGCCACAAGCTGAACATTTACTATTAGAGGCTGACTCCTTGGCCCCGGGCTGAGTGAAAACTCAAACAATCCACCTTCCAGGGAAACCAACAGAGCTTAGGGATAAAAACAAGGAAGCAAACAGACTCCCGTGTCTCAGGCTTGCCGCTCAAATACATCTCCCATTCCCCCTGTGCCTCTGGCACCGAATCACCCCTCCCACCTGTGCAAACAGCTCCTTCTCTCCCTCACTGTCACCCCATAAAAACAGGGAGATACCAGGTATGGTTCACCGTTCTTTTCTAAGCTATTGAGCAAACAGAGGCAATGGAGCATAGCAAGGAAGAGGTTATCTCCAGAATCTGCAAGCCATGTTCTCAATCCTATAGCTTCGGGTCTTGCAAACTTGGAATGTCTGCTGACCTCTCTGATGTTAGGTCACAGGAAATGAATTAATAGTACCTGTCTCCTCCCTGTTGGGAAGATTACACATAATCATCTAAAGCACTGACCGCAGAGTCTGGTATCTAAGAGTTGCTCGGGAAATGGAATATTCAAATTACTAATGATGGGGAAAACGCAAGACTTCTCAGTTCAATCTTTACCTACGGAATTGATTAGTGAATCAAAAATCCGGACCAAAGGTAACTTGGCTCAATTACAAATATGACGCTCAGGCTGATGACTTAGAATCTTTTCCTAAGACAGGACAAGGCTGGATCACGAGGAGATAAAAGCTGAACGATTACTGCTTCATGTTTTAAGTCGACGTGATTGATTTGGGGGGTTCGGGGCTAACATGCATTGGGAACTTTCCAGATGCCTGGCACTGTTAAAGTCCCTTATCTGTGTTGACGCCTTTTTTTTGTCCTTTTTTCCTTTTTTAGGGCCGTACTCACGACATATGAAAGATCCCAGGCTAGCGGTCTAATTGGAGCTGCAGCTGCCGGCCTATGCCGCAGCCACAGCAACGTCAGATCCGAACCGTGTCTGCAACCTACACCACAGCTCACGACAACGCCAGATCCCCAACTCACTGAGCAAGGCCAGGGATCGAACCCTCAACCCCGTGGTTCCTAGTCAGATTCATCAACCACTGAGCCACGACAGGAACTCCAGTTGACGCCTTTTAATCTCCAGTCTTAGGAAGCAGGTGTCAGCTCCATTCTGCACACCAGAGTCATCAAGGTTAAAGGGGTTCTCCAAACCCACACAGCTGAAGGGCAAACCAGGCAGCCTCAGAGCCCGCTTTCCACCTTCACATTCTCCAAGGGGCCTGAGACTCGGTTTTGGAAGGTGAAACCTCAGGTGGCTACCATACCACCAATGGGATTCCCAAAGGTCTTTGCACCAACAATTTCAGTTCAAACGTGTTTCCAGTGCCCAGTACAGAACTCAGAAAGCAAGAAGCAAGAGAGCGCAGATGCAGACCATCTAAAACCAGCAAGAAAGCCAGACTCAAACAGTTCTCTCCAACTATTAAACCCTCGGAGTAGAAACTGCCAGGATCAACAACAGCTTCAGATGCTCATTGATAAGCCTGGGGGGTGGTATGGGGGGGCGGTCTTGGAGCCTGGAAATAGTGTAGATCAGCAGGGTAGGATTTCCCCAAACACTGAGCTGAGTCAACGACAGAACTTAATCGCCTGGCTCCCAGTCTTTTTCTTGACCTCGTCACCCCACCGCAGGTACCCCCCCTTTTTTCTATTTATTTGCTCCAGAACCCAGACTCCAGACTCAGCTTTCCCCAGTGTGTTGAACAATAGCATGCCAGGCAGCCAGAGATTTGCCTGTGGCTACAGCTGAGTGCTGTCTCAAGTAAAGAAAATAAAATCTGCGGGCAGGGTGGGAGGGGAGCAAGCGGGGAGAGGAAGGAGCTGTGCTGTGTAACCCCGTGCCGGCTGCAGGAGAGCAGAGTCGCAGTTTAGTCCTGGCCCGGGGCACCGGGAAGGGTCCACCCCAGCTGCGGGAAGAGCAATTGCCCGTGGCTTTTATTTTTTAATTTTTTTAAAATCTTTCCGGTTTTTCTTTCTTTCTTTTATGGCCACACCTGTGGCATATGGAAGTTCCCAGGCTAGGGGCTGAATCAGAGCTGAAGCTGCTGGCCTACACCCCAGCCACAGCAACACCAGATCCGAACCATGTCTGCGACCTACCCCTCGGCTCACAGCAACGCCGGATCCTGAACCCACCGAGCAGGGCCAGGGATTGAACTCTCATCCTCATGGACACTAGTCGGGTTTGTTACCGCTGAGGCACAATGGGGACTCCATGCCCATGGCTTTGAGCTTCCTTTCAATGAGCTTTTTTTTTTTTTAGAATACTTTCGGATTTACAGAAAAATGGCAGAGAGTTCCCAAAGACCCCACACCCATTAAGAATGTTCCTTCTTGGAGTTCCCGTCGTGGCGCAGTGGTTAACGAATCCGACTAGGAACCATGAGGTTGCGGGTTCGATCCCTGCCCTTGCTCAGTGGGTTAACGATCCGGCGTTGCCGTGAGCTGTGGTGTAGGTTGCAGACGCGGCTCGGATCCTGCGTTGCTGTGGCTGCGGCGCAGGCCAGTGGCCACAGCTCCGATTAGAC
>PVHT021183594.1:4145181-4166203 GCA_004024745.2 Catagonus wagneri
GTTCCTTCTTATTCACATGGTAGGATACATCCGTCAGATTGAGGTGCGGATATTAACACGTCATTATTCACGAAAGCCTGCACTTTGGAACGACTCCCTTGGCTTTCACTGAATGTCCCTCTCCTTCTCTAGGACCCCACCTAAGATAACACAGTCATGGTACCTTAGTCATCCTGTTCCCAGAAGTTCCTCGTGGCTGGGACCATGTCTCAGTTTTACCTTTTTTTTTTTCCCATTATTGTTGGTTTACAGATTTCTGTCAATTTTCCAACTGCACAGCATGGCGACCCGGTTACACTTACATATACGATTCATCACAAGTGATTAGACAGAGTTCCCGGTGCTGCACAGCTGGATCTCCTTGATTTTCCACCCCAAAGGCAATCGTCTACAACTACTAGTTTTGCCTTATTTCTGAAGAAGACCCTGAACAGTTGTGAGAAGCACCGCTCGGGTTATTCTGGAGAGCACCCCTCCACCAGGATTTGGCTAACGTTTTTCCTGGTGATGAGCTGGGGGTGAGAGGTCTTGGGATGCCGGTCATGGAGGCGAAGTTCCATTTTCATCACCTCCTATCCGGGGAACATCCATCAACCTGAGTTAGCACTGCTGATGCGACTCTGATCTCCTGGCCTGGCCGAGGAGGTGCTTGTCAGGCTTCTCCACTGTCAAATGGCTCTGTCCTGTTCCCCTTTCCACGGTGTCCCGCGGGGAGGGGAAGAGTCAGAGTGCTCAAGAGCAGAGTGATCAAAGAACCCCGCTTTGGGGATAAAGTAAATAAATTATTCAGGATGCTTCCGCCCAAGAGATTTATTCCTTCTCTCCCATTTATTGGTGTATTCAAGCATTCGTTTACATCAGTAGGAACTCATGGGTATTTGTCTTCTATTTTGAGTAATAATCCACTGCTACTGTATTTTGCCCAAAGCTCGAATTGTTCTAGTTTTGGCCCCTGGGAGCTCTCTCAGGCTCCTCCGTCTCTGACAAACCCCCACTGCTTTGTTTTCTTTGCTTCCTTTTGGCAGGCTAAGGTCCTTCCAGCTCGTCGTGTCCATGGCCTGTCCCAGACCCAGAATCAGCCATTCCTTCAAGGAGTTCCTGGGAAACGGTACGAGAAAGAGAGCCCTGGCTGCCAGACGTGATCACTGCCAGTAGGTGCCATTGTCCCGAGGCCCCCGTAACCATCAGAAGAAGGAGATACAGGTGAGCACACTAACCTGCGGTCATCCCCTGGCTTGGGGGCGGGACTCTGTAGAACCCTTGAAGCTCCAGGGCAACCTCAGAACTCGCATCATTCCCTTCATTTGCTGATCGCTGACTTCATCGATTCAATCAGGGGTTAACAGGTGCCTTTCAGGTGCTCGTCCTTGTGTTCAAGACCGAAGATGCAGCACCGGGTCACAGGGACCAGTGGAGGTGGAGATGAGTGAGACGGGGCGGGGCGGGGGAGATATTTCAGAAACAGGAGGAGCTGGCGCAAAACCTCTGTGCCGAAGGAAGCGATGTAATTTTTAGGACTGAAGGACCCGTGCAGCTGGAACACAGGAAAGAGGGGAAGAAAGGAGAGGCGGCCAGGGACCTGAGAGGTCACATGTAGAAGTGGGGTCTGGATCCCTAGAGACAGGAGTTTAACCTTGAGCCTCTGATGGCTGCTCATCAGGAACCGCGACCTCACCAGGTCTGCATGTTGGAGCCTCAGTTTCCCCTCTGTGGGGGGAAGAGCCCAGACAGACTCAGAGCAGAGGCGGGAGATGGTGAGTGTTTACAGAAGTGGTGCAGGTTCGATCCCTGGCCTGGGGAGTTCCCATATCTGGCAGGCACAGCTGATAAAGGGGACTCGTGGAGCAATCTTTGCAAGGAATAGGTTCGGCTCAAGGACTCATCTTCCCTAAGCTCTCTAGAGTCAAGAAATCTTCCTGGGAGTTCCGTTGTGGCTCAGCAGAAGTGAACCCAACTAGTACCCATGAGGACGAGGGTTCGGTCCCTGGCCTCGCTCAGTGCGTTAAGGATCTGGCATTGACGTGAGCTGCGGTGTAGGTCGCAGACGCAGCTCGGATCTGGTGTTGCTGTGGCTGTAGTGTAGGCCGGCAGCTGCAGCTCCAATTCTTTGACACCTGTCCTGGGAACTTCCACATGCCACGGTGCGGCTCTAAGCGCGTGCACGCACGCACGCACACACACACACACACACAAAGCTTCCTGAAGCCATCCTTGTGTCTATTTCCCTCCAAAGCTCTAAACGCTAGCACAACGTCTGACACTTCAGGGAGATCTTCATTCCTTTGCAGCTTATTACAGAAATAAAAGAAATGTCTATTTATATCTGTCAGTTAAAACAAAGGTGGTTTAAAAACATACACATCTAGAAAGGCAGGTGACCTAATCCTCTCCAGCACCAAAACACGAATACACAAATAAATCAATCAAAACCGTTCAGAGCTGAAAAGGAGCTTGAAGATAGGTTCTCAAAGATGGCTAAAACCTAAGTGCAGTTCAAATGCAGGACATCTGACCAAAGCAGCTGTATTTCCGTCCTGATTCAAGGTTAGGGCAGATGATCTTTGGGCAAAGTGGGGGGAGATGAAACCTGTGCTCCCAGGTTTACAGGAGGCAAATCTAGCCTGCCTCGTGCTAAAAGCATTTATGGTTCAGTAAGAAATCCTTTAAATAGAAAAAGTCACTTAGGCAGAGCAGTCCTGAGAAAGCAGCGGGCCAGGACAAGCATTCTTATTCACCTGACTTCCTGCAGAAAGCCCGGCCTATTGAAATAATTGTTTCTCATACCCCAAAGCAAACGAACCACTCTCCCGCTTTAAATCATCCCATTTTCTCTTTAGCTCATGATTGACTTTCCCTGTGATGCTTGTTGTGTTTGCAAGCATGAAGGAAATTATACAAAAGCAAATTGCTTTGTACTGTACCATCTTTGTCTGGAAATACTAAACAGACAGGCAAGGCAGCATTGCACCAACTCGCAACTTCGTGAGTTAAATGATGGGACTGAAAAGTTTTTGCTGTTTCAGTATGATGAATGACCCCTTGTTTCCAAACACACCCTTTTATTTTAAGCATCGTACGAATTATTTTTCATAGTAACCGATGACTTTGCACGCTAACCCAAAGCACGAACAGGATAAATAGATGGTTATTTTTCTGTTGCTTTTGGTTCCCTCCACTCACAGCTCAATCCTTTCCTTCATTCCCTGGGCTAAAAAAGAAAGAAGTCTTTGGAAAATTTGCAAACCAAACTTCTATTGTGGGAGTTCCCTTCAGGCTCAGCAGTGATGAACCTGACTAGTGTCCATGAGGACACAGGTTCAATCCCTGGCCTCGCTCAGTGGCTTAAGGATCTGGCAATGCCGTAAGCTGTAGTGTAGGTCACATACATGGCTCAGATCCAGCGTAGCTGTGGCTTTGGTGTAGGCCAGCAGTTGCAGCTGATTCCACCTCTAGCCTGGAACTTCCATATCCCATGGATGCAGACCTAAAAAAAAGGGTCTGCTGTAATCATCAATCATGAATGATCATGGACCGTCTTTATCATTAAGCATAAACACTAAATTTCAGTCATTGGTCATCAGAGTGTTCAATCACAGATGCAATCATTACTTAAACAGATAAGTATAGAACATAGGATTCAGTGCCTCATAGGATTTTAGGCAAAAGCAACCCAGCAATGAAAGAAACAAGGGTCTTGCTTAAATAGCACTTCTATAGCCGTCAGAGACAAGTTCACCCCTGATATGCCAGATGGTGGTAGGAGCTAAGCAGAGAAAGCAGAGAATATGGGGCACAGTGCAGGGCTGTGAGATAGCCTTGCTCCTTATTGTGTAGCATGATGGGAGAAAAGCTCCATCAACTCTCCACTGCACCTCATCTACCTGCAGAATTCTAGATCTTTTTCAGGACTCTCCTTGCCTGGCAGGCAGAGAAGTATAGAAGGAAAGAGGGTGAGTTCGGGGAAACTGAGCCAAGGATTCCAAAGATGGCTCTGCTTTGTATTAATTCTGTGACCTTGGACAAGTTACACAATCTGTCTTGTACCATCCAGCTCTACAATGGCAAAAACAGTACCTTATCTGGTAGGGATGTTGTGAAATAAAGGGATTCATGTGCGCCGAGAACCAGGCATAGTCTAGGCTTCAAGAGATGCTAACGGCCTCCTCAGTCCTCCCAGTTGTGGATGATGTCACATCTCGTTAATTTACTCCAGTGCAACCCCACCAGAGGTGCACGCACACCCATGACAGTGTGGCTGTGTATTATGCTCTTACTCTCTTACACAAAAAGATTCTCTTATTAGGATTAGAGGTATTTCCATGTCAGCTAACCCTGCATCCTCTGTTAGAAGATGACAACCCTGTCACCTCCTTATTTTTAGATCCTGAAACTCCTACTTCACAAATTCTTGTCCAATACTGTGATTCAAAGGCAACAGGGAAAGTGTGGGACTTCAAGGCCTCTCCAATGAGGCAAACTCAAGAGGCTCTGGCTGGGATAAAAATCACCAGACTCTTAATGCCCCTTCCACTGTGACAGGGTTTGCAAGCTCCCCCGCCCCCGCCCCAAGGAACCTGCCCTGTTCCTTCCCGCCCCCTACTAGGAACGACACATGGCCCACTTCTCACCCTCTCCCCATAGGGGCAATACATGCCCCCAGCCATCCAGCAGGTGCATCTTAAGGCCTCTCCTCTCTTCTTTGTCCCTGGATTATAAAAACAGACACGACCATGCTCTCGCGGCCAGCTCTCCCCAGTCGCCAGGAGTCAGCCCACTGTGTTAGCAGCGTTTCTCATCTCAATAAACTCTTCTTCCTCTTCACCTTGCTATGAGTCTGGAAATTCTTTTTCCGAACGAGGCACGGACCACAACAAAAAGGTCTCGAGATAAGATGACTTATGGGAGCTTAGCTTTGCTTCCCACATATCAGCCGGGTACCCACTGTGCGGGGTCTTCATTTCAAGCAATTCCTTGGAAGGACCAGGGACCACGAGACCAAATGCGAAGGGAGGCAGAAGAGTAAGTACACTGATTAAAAGCGTGGGCCTCCAGGTTCTCCAGGTCCTGGTTCAAAGGCATTTGTAAAATTCATTTGAATTCATTTGTGAAATAGAATTAATGCCACCTACTTCCTCAGGCTGTTAATGAGGATTAAATATGAGAATACATGAAAAATGCTTTGGTGTCCATTAAGTACTCACGAAATGGCAGTGATCAACCACAGAGCAGGGATTTAGGGAGTCAGCAGGAAAGGGCTGTTCATAGCTAGACAGGTATAGATACAGCTATAGAGATGTCATTCTTGGCCAAGAAGTACCCCTTTCATTAAGAAACATTCCTGGAGTTCCCGTCATGGCTCAGTGGTTAACGAATCCGACTAAGAACTATGAGGTTGCGGGTTCGATCCCTGGCCTTGCTCAGTGGGTTAAGGATCCGGCATTGCCGTGAGCTGTGGTGTAGGTTGCAGACACGGCTCGGATCCTGCGTGGCTGTGGCTGTGGCGAAGGCCGGCGGCTACAGCTCCTGTTAGACCCCTAGCCTGGGAACCTCCATATGCCGTGGGTGCAGCTCTACATAAAGGCAAAAGGGCAAAAAGGCAAAAAAAAAGAAACATTCCTTGTAAAAAATTAAATCAAAACAAGGACTTTTACAGAGGTGTTGGGGACTGTATTCTAGGTTACTGGTGTTCTGGATGAATTCCACATGAGTTTTGTCTGTGTACCACCAATAAATTTAATTCAGTATCTTCTCGTGAATCTAGGACTTCTTGGAAATTTTAGGGACACTGAAAAAGATACTTGAGCATGCCAATGCCAAGTCTGTTTAACAGTAAAGCCAGTCCTTCTTCATTTACTTTCTCAGTGAGGGACACACACACCTTCGCCATGGAGACCTCAGACAGTTGAACTCACCACCATGCCCGATGCCACCCCCTTCCCCCACCATGGGAGAGGACAAGGACCTAAGTAAGAAAATGAAATTTCCCTCCTTTTCTCCACAACCCTCTGAAATCTTGGAGCTGGAAACCTCGTTAATCATTCTCTGCTGTAAAGAGAGAAACTCCAGAGGTATTCCAGGCCACACCGGAACAGGTGGCCCGCGACTCTAATTACTTTTTCTCCGGGGAAATGCCGTGATTTTCTGCTTCGTTGTTAATTCCAGGGTTGCACTCCCGAGACGAAGGTATGCTCTCAGTAAGACGAGCCCTGCAATGTCTATAATCTGTAATCTGGAGCTCGAGTATTAGGAATATTTGCATTATCCTAGTAAATGGTAGAAAGGAATTTACCATCTCCTTAATGAAACATGCCAAGCAGTGAGTTTTTTTCTAAGGATCTCTCTTAAAGATTTGGAACAGTTTCAGCTTCTATTTTATTTATTTATTTTTTGCCTTTTCTAGGGCTGCACCTGCAGCATATGGAGGTTCCCAGGCTCGGGGCTGAATAGAAGCTGTAGCCGCTGGCCTACAAACGCCACAGCCTCAGCAACACAGGATCCAAGCTGTGTCTGCGACCCACACCGCAGTTCACGGCAGCGCCAGATCCTTAAGCCACTGAGCGAGGCCAGGGATCGAACCCACGTCCTCATGGATACTAGTCAGGTTCGTTAACCACTGAGCCACAATGGGAGCTCCCTCATCCTCATGGTTTTATTTCTATAGAATAGCTTAACCAACATCATGATTTATACTCATTAAAAGTTTCCAAACACTTATTTCACCACAGTTTTCACATCTTTAAGGCTTTTTTTTTTTTAATCCATGTTCCAATATTTGAAACAGAGTGGACGGTAAATATGGCTTGGCCTGACTTTTATCTGATAAAACTTCAAAGAGGAAAAATGTCACCATCCTTATCGGCCAAGTGAATTCCACACTCAACTCGTGGACAAGGTAGGGAATGACAAAATGTTTTATCTGTTTTGAGTCCTGAAGGGCATTTTCCTGCTTTATTCTGGCGGCTCTAAACCTGTCTAAAACGTAAGTCAAAATAAAGACGTGTTTGGTTCCGCCTCAGAGAGACAGAGGTTACTTCAGATATGAATTTGAAAGAGACACCACGCTCCATGCCAACTGCTCTTCTTTTCCATGTTGTAAGGTCCTGATAAAAATCAAGAATCAGATCGCAAGATAAGAACCGCTTTTTAAGTGCTTGATTTCCCAATGCGAGCAAATCTGCCTCTGCCCATCTCTATGCCCAGCAACGCGCCATGCAGCTGAAACTGGTGCTTCCTTGTCTGCCTCCTCAGGAGCTGTGTGGAGGCCTACAGCCAGACAGAGAGCCTCCCTTGACGGGAGAGCAGCACCTGCCAGGTACAGCATGTCCCCTGCATCCTAGGCTGTGCCTTAAGGGCTTCTCACTGAAGCATCTCATTTAATTTTTCAACAACCACATGGTGCTGCTGACAACACCTGTCTATTACTGGTGAGCAATGGGTAAAATAAATTGGCCAAGTTTGCACAGCTAGTAAACAAGTGTCAGAGCTAAAATCTGAACCTGGACAGTCTGACCGCATGCATGCCCCAGAGCTCATCCCAAGACAAGCTCAACTCCGGCCGAGCTCAAAGAACAGCAACCGCATTGCGGGTTTGATCCCTGGCCTTGCTCAGTGGGTTAAGGATCCGGCGTTATCGTGGCTGTGGCATAGGCTGGCAGCTACAGCTCCGATTAGACCCCTGGCCTGGGGACCTCCACATGCCGCGGGTGTGGCCATAAAATGACAAAAAGCCAAAAAAAAAAGAAAGGAACAACGACCTCAAACCACACAGAGCAATTCATTAAGATAAAACCTTGTAGGAGTTCTTGTCGTGGTTCAGCAGTAACAAACTCGAGTAGTCTCCATGAGGATGTGAGTTTGATCCCTGGCCTCATTAGTTAGTTAAGGATCCGGTGCTGCCATGAGCTGTGGTGTAGGTCACAGACGTGGTTCAGATCCCAGGCTGCTGTGGCTGTGGCGTAGGCCGGCAGCTGTAGCTCCAATTTGATCCCTAGCCTGGGAACTTCCATATGCTGAGGGTGTGGCCCTAAAAAGCAAAACGAACAAACAAAAAAAGAGATAAAACCTTCCAGAGCCCCCCCCACCTCTCCCTCTTCTCAGCCCCCAATTAAAATGGACTGGGTGGTACGAATGGGCCTATGTTATCTCCACGTATTTGGGACCACGTCCATGGCATGCAGAAGTTCCTAGTCCAGTCATGGAACCCTAGGCACAGCAGTGACAAGGCCAGATCCTTAACCACGAGGCCGCTAGGGAACTCCCATCTTGCTCTTTTTTGTTTGTTTGTTTTGGAATACCCAGAGATGTCAGAAAAAGTCCCTCAGGGGTCACTGAACACAAATCCCAAAGAGAAGATGCTCCCGGCCTGGCTGAATGTCAGAATCACCCGATACACTTTTTCAACAAAATACAAGTTTCCTGGTGCCATCCCAGATCCACTGAATTAGTAGAAACGGGAATTGGAATTTAGAATCCATCCTGCTCTCTAGCTCTAACTGCGAGGGGCACCTGCTCCTTTGCATTCCTGAGCAAGGAGCCAAGGATGCAAACTTGTCTTCTATCCAGCTTCTGCATGCTTTGCATAAGCAAATGATCTGTTAGAGGTCACTGAGGAACTAAACAGTGCTGATTAATTCAACATTCACTCATTCTTTCAACAAACAACCGCTGTTTAGTTAGAAGAATAGGCCAAGCAATTGCTGATGGACTGTGTCAATTTGGATGATTCTGAACACTGTCACTGTGTGCTGTGGATGCATTTTAGAATATTATTTGTGCCCACGTGTGTGTGTGAACCTAGGAATATAATATTCACTGACCCTCAGGGACATTTTGTTCCTCCTTGCTATGAAGATAAAATTCTCCTTTACCCCACCAGCATTCTCTGCAAGAAGCTTTTCCCCAGACACCCCGGACCATTTCTGGACCCTTTGATTTACAGTTTCTTGTCATAGCAAGTAACAATTTTTTCCTTCACACAGCAGCTACAAATCACATTTGTAATTAATTACTCCCGTGAATACTGGTTTAGCATCTATTGCCACGGACAGACTATGAACTACATGAGAGCAAACATGTCTTCTCCTTCATTGCTGTATCTTTAGTACCAGGCTCAGGATTCAGGCTCAAGCAAGCATTCGATAAATATTAGCAGATAATGATGTGAGAACGCTTGAGAATCTGAACCGACTCCTGCTGTCTATGTTATTGTGACTGCACTATTTTACTGTCTTCATCACATAACTTTACCATTCCAGGAAACTCTTGCCCAGGAAGTAAAAAATCCAAATAGCAGGTTCCTCAGAAAACTAAATAGAGAACTACCATAAGATCCGGCAATCCTCCTCCTGGGTATACATCCAGATAAAATCACAGCTCAAAAAGATACATGCACCTGTCCATTCAGAGCAGCACTGTTCACAATAGCCACGACAAGGAAACAACCTAAATGTCCATCGACAGATGAATGGATGAAGAAGATGTGGTACATGCACGCAATGGAATACTACTCGGCCATAAAAAAGAATGAAGCAGCAACATGGATGCGACTAGAGATTATCATACTAAGTGGAGTAGGTCAGAAAGCCAAATACCATATAATATCACTTACATGTGGAATCTAAAATACGGCATAAATGAACCTACCTAAAGCATAGAAACAGACTCACAGACATGGAGAACAGATCTGTGGTTGCCAAGGGGGAGGGGGAGGGAGTGGGATGGCCTGGGAGTTTGGGGTTAGTAGATGCAAACTATTACCTTTAGAATGGATAAGTAAGGAGGTGCTGCTGTATAGTACAGGGAACCATATCCAGTCTCTTCTGATAGACCATGATGGAAGATAATATGAGAAAAAGAAGGTGTATGTATATATACTGGGTCACTTTGCTGTACAGCAGAAACTGACACATTACAATTAGTTGTATATAGTTGAGTGTAGTATAATCAACCCTAATGCTAACAGCTTCATGGCTCATTTCAGGAACTGTTGAAAGACTCATCAGCTTTTCAACAGACAACATCCTCTTCCACCCCAAGACACTCCAGATTCCTCGACCCGATATCCTTGCTTCGTTTTGTCCAACAATGTGACACTCCCAAGCGAATCCCGGCATGGAAAGACTCACCTTCAACACACGTCTCAACCTCAATAAATATGGTGATTTTGCCCAGCCCCAAGATGCTATTAAGGGCCTGCTGAAGTTGGCCGCACTCTCCCTCCCTTCACTGAGGAGTACATCTGGCTTCATCTTGTCTAGGAGGAGAGTCGGCATTTGATGT
Source organism: Catagonus wagneri (assembly GCA_004024745.2). NCBI lineage: Eukaryota > Metazoa > Chordata > Mammalia > Artiodactyla > Tayassuidae > Catagonus > Catagonus wagneri. The sequence continues at coordinate 4,155,460 of PVHT021183594.1, forward strand.
GATGCATATCAGCAATCTCCAGACAAGCCCTGACTGTGGAGTTATTTCAGCTCTCGGCTGGCCTGCCCTGTCCTCAAAGAGGCCTTCCCTGACACTCTCCAGACACAAGCTAACCTAGTGCCTTCTGGACAGTTCCATCCTCTCACCCCAATTTCCTGTTCTTCAGAGCCCTGCATCGCTATTTGGCATTTGAATAAAGATTCACTGGCTCATTCTTTGCATTCTGATTCCTCTCCTGGGGTGTAAGCTGCAGGAGGGCAGAGATTCGGTTTCATTCCCCAAAGTGACCTCCTTCCCACGATTATATCTGCCCCACCTTTGGAACTCAGTGTAAAGCAGATGACAGACGCGGCTTGTGTAACCGAGCAGGGCCCTGTGGGACAAAAGCCTTTCTCTGTCCCCTATTTCTTATTTTATGGAAATGGACCTAATTCAGCCTCCATGACCTTCCCAGAGTTCCTAGGGGCAGGTGCAGACGGGTGCTGGTCAGGGAGGGGAGGGGACGTAGAGCCCGGGGAGGGGCAGTCAAGGGACAACAGTACAGCCTTGGGGCAGGGTCCTGGGTCCCTCTCAAGGGACACGCATAATGATGTAGGCATCTTACACACCTAAGAGAAACCTTATATTCCTTATGCATCCTTCAGAAATTAATACTTGAAAACCGACAGCCTAGAGTCCTTCCTTGTCCTTCTCTCCGGCTTAGCTGCACCCTAAACACAATCACCCATAAGCTAAAGATCAGGCACCCTGAGCACAACTGCTTGTGGGTTGAAGATGTTTTTCAGGAACTTTCTTAGTTTGTTCTAATCTCTAATTAATACGCCCTTTTCACAAGTACTGTTATTCTAGGCAATAATCCGGAAGACCTGAGATCATACTGAGATATCCTGACTCCAGCTTTGATGACTAAGACTCCCCCAAAGAAAGAAGAATGAAAGCATGTTTGCCCCCATCCTGATTCCTATCTGAAAACCTGGTTTTGCTCCTTTTTACTATAAAACTCCCTGCAACTCTTCCCAATGGAGGCCCCAGTCTTTAAGGCATTTGCCTGCTGTGGCTTCCTCTGCCTGGCGAAGCAATAAATCCTTTTTCTCCTCTACCCAAAACTCTGTCTCCATGTTTCCGTTTTGCACCGGGTGGCAGAGGCTGAGTTTCAGCAGCACGTACCTGGGCTTCCTTAACAGGGAGCAGGAAAGAGGGCAAAAAGGTGAACACTTCACATGTTTTATAGCGTCTGCATTTTTTTTCACCACACCTTAAATGTCATGCCAGCTTAGGACTGGCACTTGCCATCGGCCTCTACAAGGATTAAGCCATGAGCCACTGCACCTGCAGACCCTCAACACCCCCTGAAAGGAGCTCAGGGAGGCGCTCCGTGCTCTGGGAAAAACAGCCGAAAAGGTCTTCAGGTAGCTAGGTATTTCCAGGACACTTAACAAGCCCGATTCTTGCATCTCCTCATATCTTCTAGCACTAAAAGCCTTCATGGTGACTCCACGCCTCGTGACGAGCAGCATCCTTTTGCAAAAAGGTGTGCTCGGTTGCGCGTCCCTCCCTGCTTCATCAAAATCACATCTATACTGACCTTCGGCCCACCTCTTTGGAGCGACTTCTCAGAGCTCTCTGAAATACTGCTTCATTCTGCCCCCAATAAAACTTAACTCGTTACTCCCACACCGCGCATTTCCCCCCCCGTCGGGTGGCATACGGTGTTCCCATTTTACAGACGAAAACTTGAGACTCAGAAAAATTGCTGAAGACGGGGACACGCTGCCCCAAAAGTAGGTCCTCCAATGACAGTCTCCTCATCCTGCATCACCACTCCCTGGGCCTGGAGATGGGCAGTGGAAATCAAGTATGATGGATTACTTCCTTTCATAGCACTCATGGGTACCAGGGGAAGGTGACTCCACACAGCTATATTTAGAGCGTGCTCAGCTGATGTCTCCAACAGCAAGAGATTCCCTGAAAACCTCCAGCAATTTACATGAGAAGAGGCGTCTTTAAATCTCAGGGGGTCGTGAGACTGAAGAATAAAGACCAAGTCCAGGTTTGGAGTCATCGTCAATCCAAAGGGAATCTCAGGCATTGAAACAGAGACTTAATCCCCAGAAATGGCTGAGAAAGAAGGCTGGTCCAGGTCACAGGAGGAGTCCTGGTTTTAAATGGAGCACGAGGACTTTGACATGCCTTTAAAAAAATAGCTAACACTTCAAAAAAAAAAAAAAACTTAAAAACTTGTGTTACATTCTATAGACAGCATGGAAACCTGAATGGCTTTCTTTGGCAGAGATAACCCATCGGGGATGAAAAACGGGAGGAAAAGAAAGAGGAGGCGAAATATGTTCCATTTCAGGAGCGATAACAGGAGGCTGAAATATCCAGATAATTATCTCAATCCCCACTTCAGTTTTTCAATGTGGAAAGACTTCACTGGAGACCATCTCGCTTGAACAACCGCTGAGCATAATTTAGGGGGAAAAAAAATCTACTAATGACCCTCCATTCAAAAGGTTTTCGAAGGAGCAGTGGGTGGCATATTTAAATGATAATGAAATACCACCAGGCTAGGGGAAGACACAGATTACCTAACAGACAGCGTTTTCTCCATTAATGATGACTTTCAGAGTAAGAATGTCAGAAAATGAGAATAAGAATGAAAAGCCTTATTCCCCCCACCCCTGAATTTCTGACGAGATGATCTTTTGTGAAGAAAACAGAATGGAAGAGAGGGATCAGACCCCGAGCCAGATCAAGACTCATTTTCCTATCCTCTCCCTGGAAAATGTCACTTCTCCCTTTTGATGGCTTTTAAAGTAAAATCCTTCTCAGCCAGAAATCAGCATCAGAGGTAGTTTTGCACTGAAACGAACCACGGTCTTCTCCTAAAGGGAGGAGACCAACTTCGGGAGAATTATAAAGCTACAAAAGTTTGCAGATGTTCTGTATTCAAAGCACCAGATTTCATCAGATTTCTCATTAGAAACAAGTGTCCCCATCAATGCAGGAGAAAGCGTTCCGCTCACACCGCATGAATACAAAATGTCAAGGTGATTAGCACAGACGAGTCCATGAGCAGCGCGGAACAGAAACAGCTCTGATAAGGTCCCTATCTCTAAATTTGAAGATATGCACAGGAGAGATTTATCAAAGACCAAACGCATCTCTCAGAAGCATTTGGAGGAATAAATGTTATATTCGGAGGAAACAGATGAGGACGTGCATTCTGAAGCCCAGACATGTACACCTAATCCCTAAAGGACATCTATTTGATGCTCTAAGCAAAGACAACCTGAACTCATCTCCTCCACACCAATGTCTCAAATTGGCCCCTTATAAATGGGAGTGGTCTCCTTCATTAAGACACACACACACACACACACACACACCCATACACTGTACATGGATACATATAAAAGATAAAAAGTATAAATCATGGATTGTGTGTGGGCACATTATATATATGACATAGGTGAAATGGAATGAGACTCGGAAGAGCCAACAATAATCAACTATATTTCAAAAATCCTAAAGCACAGATACACACACAAATGTGTGGAAAATTGAAAAATGTAGGATTCCTCATTTTTGCCTGCTCTTAATCCGATCTCTGATTCATGTCATTGCCACCTGTGGAATACAGTGGTAGTTTATTTATATGTGTCCATATCTAGCGCACCAGTCCTTGTCCAGAAGGTCACCTTTTCTCACCAGCAGTCCTGCAACGGCTTCCCAAGAAGCTTGCCCTCCACTCCCACACTTGCTGCAGAGTGATCCTTTAACAGGCAACCTTCACTCCACTGCAAAGAAAGGCTTTGATGATTTTCTGAATCCAAATCCTCTTCAAATCTAGCACAAAATCCCTAATATGCCCCATGGCAGCGGAGGCGGTGGAGGCGATGAGTGGGGGGGGTGGATAGAATAATACCTCTCACTCCCCCAATGATGTCTGTATCCTCCTTGCTGGAACCTGGGAATATTTTATGTCTCTTGAGGCAAAGGGGATTTGGGTCGTGGATGGAATTAAGGTTGCTAATCAGTTGACTTCAAGATGAAGAGCTTATTCTGGATGATCTAACTGGGTCTAACATAATCACGAGAGTCCTTAAAAGTGGAGAGAGAGGCAGAGGAGTCAGAGTCAGAGTGATCAGATGTGAAAAAGCCTCGGCTCTTCACTGCTGCATCTGGAGATGGAACAGGACCAGGAGCCAAGGAATGCGGGCAGCCTCCAGCCGCTGGGAGGAGGCCACTCCCTTTGGAGGCCCCCCTGTGGCCTCCAAAGGGAGTGGAGCCCTACTGACACCTTGGCTTTAGCCCAGAGACCCGCTTCAGATTTCTGACCTCCAGAATGAGACGATGATAGGTTGTGCTGTTTGAAGCCACCGGGTTTGTGATCACGCTTTACTGCAGTAATGGGATGTTAATACAGGCCCTCTAGGGCCCTGCAGAGGCCGGATGGTGCCTGGCACTGCAGCTTCATTTTCTACCACTTCCTGTTCCTCCTGGCCTTTTGTCTTCCATGGTTTTCTCATGGTTGTGCCGTCACACGTTCTGCCAAGAGGCTGTTACCTCCCGCTGGGATGCTCCTCTTTCCCAGCCTCCTGCTGCTCGCACTTCATGGCGGGAGATGCCTGGTTTTCCCACAACCCCTGTCCTTCCTGAATCCTCCCTGCGGAGGTCCGATGCCCTCATTTCACGACCCCTTAGCGCCCACGCCTTCATCAGTCACACTTGTGAGCGCTTCTGATAGGGACGGAGCAGGATAATTACACAGGTGGTTGCAGACGTCCCGGCAGGGGACCAGAGACACAGAGGGAAACCGAGGGAACTTTGGGAGCCCACTGTAAATTAATAATTGCTCATGTCTCAACAGAAGGTACCTGACCAGTATCCATGAGGATGTGGGTTCTATTCCTGGCCTTGCTCAGTGGGTTAAGGATCCGGCATTGCTGTGAGCTGCAGCTCAGGTCGCAGACTTGGCTTGGATCTGGCGTTGCTGTGGCTGTGGTGTAGGCCAGCAGCTGCAGCTCCGACCTGGCCCCTAGCCTGGGAACCTCCACGATGCTGCGGGTGTGGCCCTAAAATGACAAACTAATAATAATAATCGCTCAAGAAATCCATCAGAATAAAGCAGGCTTGCTTAACTCTAAAGGCAGGAGACCCTCATTACACAGAAAGCTGAGATGATTCAACATATTTTAGCATATGTTACCGCCCATCTGCTGATTTGAGTAAGTGCCATGACAGTCCTAGTGTGACCGCATAGGATCAAATACTCTCTTACAGGCTAAGAAGGAGGAGCTAGCGATGTAAGCCTGACATCCAGTCGAAGGAAGAAGGTGGTCTTTTCTCCCTCCCCACTTTCCTTGGATTATAAAAACGCAGCCCACCTGATCCTTGCCTGCCCACTTGAATCCCTCACAAGCATCCTATCTTAATAAATCTATTTCTTGCCTAGCACTTTGCCTCGCTGAATTCCTTCTGCGCTGAGACACAAAGAACCTGAACCACAGTAAGTCCAGATGCAGTGTGAGTGATTCTAAGGAAAGCCCCCACCCCCCAAAACCAAACAAACAAAAGCATGGGTTCGAGTCCCAATCTGGGTGTAGGCTGGGTTCAAGTCAGCGGTGTTGTTGGTTTCACTTCCTCAAATCCAGAGTGAATGACTCGCTTGCTTGGCAGGGCACTTCCCTGGTTTTAGTGTGAAAGTCCCACCCCTCAGGAAGTCCCTCAGTTCTGGGAAATCTGGGGCATCGGAGCACCCCATCAAGTCTGCCTTTATTAGCAGCACAGGGCCTGCTATATAACAGGTACTCACTACAAGATTCATGAATAAAAGGATTTAAGTGTTCGTCATGTTTGACTGCACGCACATTTCAATCCTGGGTCTTACCTAATTCTATGTTTACACCAGTGATTAGAGCGCCTCCTCCGCACGCCAGCCTTCCTAGCACATCATCCTTGGTTCTCTCCTCTTACGAGAATGGGCTCTCAACTCATTCATCTCATGGAGCAAATCTTTGCTGGGTACCTGCCTCCAAAGCAAATGTTAAATGCCTCTGGATAAATTTCTACAGGGTTTGAAATGTGCTGTGCTCTCGAAAATGAACATACATTATGATAACGGTATCCTCTTTGAAAAGTTGGTTCTTTGCAGAAGAATTAATTTTTCAGGTCTCTTGGGTGCTATTTTGTGTCTTAAAAGGGGAATGGATTCAGAGTTATGCGGCCAGGTATTCTCGGTTGGGGATTTCTAACCTTTGAAGCAAGCCTGTTTTTTTAAAAAAAAGCAAGAACTTAAGTTTCACTCAGTGACTACGCTTCACAATTTTGGGGGGTGGGGTGGGGTCCCAGTGTCCAAGTCATATCTATATAAGGCTGTGGTTTGCAAATGTTAATATTAATAAAAATCATGTCCTGTGCCTATTCAAGATCCAGATTCCTGCCCAGGCACACCTCTGGCATTTTTGTTCCAGAATCTGTAATTTTCTAATAAGTAGCTTCAGGCATTGCCACGGACAGCACCTTTTTTTAAAAGCATGATAAGTCGTTAAAGTAGTAATATGGTTTAAAAGATAGGTAATCTTCCTATAATCCCTTTAAAAGCTTGTAATTATGGGGCAAACATGCCTGCATGTGTTTGTGGATTGGAGTGGGAAGGCATTCAAGGGAAGGCAGGGAGATCAGAAAAATGTTCATAAAATATTATACTGAATGGCCAATGCAGAAATCTTAGCACTGTCACAGCTAGACAACATTGCTCAAAGGTACCTGATGTGTGGAAATAGAACCTCCTGGATAAAAAATGTCTAGCGTTGCCCAGACCTCATAGAGCCAGAAAACAGAGCGTGAGAATAAAAAAATCCTGCTTTTCTGACCCTTTATGAAAATGCCACCCATTTAGTGAAGTGGCATGAATGGAGATGGAGATAAGAACACACTGTCTTCCTTACAAGGACCAGCTGGCACCCAGGGGCCCCTGGACCACCAGGAGGGCATAAGGGAGGTCTTGACAGGGATGCTCTGAGAGAAGATTTCTTCTCAATATGGGGCTGTTTTTCTAGGATGTTCTCTGCTACTGCATCTTTAAAAGTATTTTTTTCTTTTTTTTTTTCACAGAAAGGGTCTTGTAAAGATGCATGGTGCCAAATGATTATCTCGTCCTCTCTCATGTAACTGAGCAGGACCCTAGGCTGCTCTCCCAGGATAGACCCTCCCCCATGTCCTCTGCCTCTGCTCCTCTCTGAAGTCCCTAGATAACAGTATCTAACTTCCTCAGTCGCTTGGCAAATGTGAAAACCCTCCACACAGCCCCCAGGAGCCTGAGAACTGATAACATCAAACCTTTGTGACATGGCCCTGGGACCTCACCATCAGCCAGTCAGAGAATTGTACACGGGCTGATCGTCTAGCCTGTGACCCCCCCGCCACCCTCCCACCTGGCTTTTAAAAATGCTCTGCTGAAACCCTTTGGATTGTTCAGAGGGGGTTGGGCTAGGAGCCACCCGAATCATTGCATGGCCCCGCAACAAGACTTTCCCTGCCCCAAACTCTGACATTTCAGTTTGTATGACCCCCCCCTGTGCCTTGCAAACAATCTTGCACTAACACTAAGGTCAAACCTGCACTAACACTAAGACTTTTTAATTTTTTTTTTTTAATTTTAGAATGATTTTTATTTTTTCCATCATAGCTGGTTTACAGTGTTTTGTCAGTTTTCTACTGAACAGCAAGGTGACCCAGTCACACATACATTTATACATTCAATTCTCACATTATCATGCTCCATCGTAAGTGACTAGATATAGTTCCCAGTGCTATACAGCAGGATCCCGTTGCTTATCCATTCCAAAGGCAAGAGTTTGCATCTATTAACCCCAGATTTCCAGTGCATCCCACTCCCTCCCCAACCCCCTTGGCAACCACAGGTCTGTTCTCCAAGTCCATGAGTTTTCTGTGGGAAGGTTCATTGTGCTGTATATTAGATTCCAGATATAAGTGATATGATATGGTATTTGTCTTTCTCTGACTTGCTTCACTTAGTATGAGAGTCTCTAGTTCCAGCCATTAATTAGAGAGAAAATGGAAACAATAAATGGTACTGACTGCCTTACAGCATGTGTCCTTTTAGCCTCAGGCCTGCCTTGGCTGGGCTACGTGGAGGAAAGTGGTACCACTCTATACTCTGCTAAGAGACTTCCTTCTGAAGCACCTGTTTTCGTCATACCCTATACACACTGCAACTTCTGCACGACCTTGGCGCTCTCAGTCCACAGCATAGATTCATATCCGTCTTCTATCATTTGCTCATATTTTAGGTTGGCTTCAAGTTGGTTTGCCCTGGTACAGCCTTGGCTTTTCACACCAATGGCAATGATTCATTTCCAGCACCCCAGAATCACTTCTCACAAACCATCCCTGTCGGGAAAGCAGGACTTGGACAAGACTTGGCATCACCCTCTTTGACTCTAAACACACTGGTATCGGGGGGAATAGAGAAAAGATGGGCCAGTGTAGCAGAGGGTACATTTCTTGAGAAATGCACAAGTTCGTAATACAGATAAATATAAAGCATTTCTAGAATAGCCCCGCGGAAAGAAACTGATGAGTAATCAGAAGTGCTCTACGCTTTGAAGTTTCAAAAAATGGGTCAGACTGAAAAATGCTTTTCTCAATGCAATCGCAAGTTCCTTGAGGATAAGGACTGTCTTAGAAGCTGCCCTTAATCACCCAAGAAAACGGGAACAGTGATTTGCACATAGTAGACTTTCAATAAATGATATTTATTGAATCTGATATTTATCGGATATGATAACACTCTGGCTAGGCTCCGAACAGCTTTGAAGTAGTTGTAGATCATTTCCCCTCATGGGCTAAAGGACAGTCCGTGTCTTCTTTGACCTTCTGCAGCGACGCCTCTGGCCTTGCCCATCCCCCACTACCTTCCCTCGGCCTGCTGTGTTCTGCTAGGAGCACTGCTGTCACATCTACCGTGTCATCTGGTCCTCACACCAGCTCTTTAGAGAATCTTACGGCTTTCACGGATGAGAGGACTGAGGGTGAGGCAAGTTTGGAGCTGGCAATGATCTCACAGGCCACGTGTGATGAGGCCGGAGCTGGAGCCCCAGGTTTGGCCTCAAAATCCAGCCCTCTGTAGTTAGCAATCCATTTCTCCATACAGCCTTCACGATGTCGCGTCTCCTGAGGAACTCTGAAGGACACATCCACTCTGGCACTTGCTACCCGTGGTCCTGACTTCTCTGAGCCAGGGTCCTCATCTTCAAAGGGGACCGAGGACAGACAACAGGTACTGAACCTTCTTGTGTGTTGATCCATTTTCCAGATGAGAAAACCCAAACCCAAAGAGGACAAGAAGCTGCCAACCATCTGAGGTGGGCTTCAAGGACGGCAGCATGACTCTACCATCCATCAGCTCCCCTCTCCTGGCTCCCAGCTTCTCTTGCACACCACATATGCTCTTTAGTCCCTTCAAAGACCACGGCATGCACACAGAGCATTAAAAGACAGGTAAAACAGCACATGGTGGATGGCATGCTTTTATGACACATTTTCCGTTTCCATTTGTTTTTAAATTTTCAAAATTACGATATTTTTATGATGACCAAGGGTGGTTAAGAAAATGCCAGTCTCCCTAGATGCATCCACCAGGGCACATCGCCACCTGCTTCCTTTTCTGGCTCTGCTCTCTGATAAAGCATCTGCTTAGAGAGATTCAGGAAGGATGAGAGCAGCACGCGGTGCCAAGCCCTTCCACCTGGGACCCATGCCAATTCAAAAATGAGAGCATCAGCCTCAGAGCCGTCGTATTCCACTCCGAGTGGCCCTTCCCCGAGATTTAACAGGACCAGGGCTCCCCAGCTGCCCTGAGTGTTGAACAGTACAGTCTGCAGCAGAACCCAACAGCATAAACTGATTAAACCCCATCTAACAGTATTCCCTAAACAACTTTTCCTACGATTAAACCATTGTGTTGAGAAGGAATTCGGTTAGAAGTACTAATAGGGATCCCCGACTGAACGATACCCTTACTCTCCTGAGACTCTGGATGGCACCGCTCCCTTTGGCTTGACAGTGATGCGAAATGAACTCGTTCCTCCATTTACTGCTCCCCCCGCTCCGCCCCCGTCAAGTAGATGCCGTCTCCAGAAGCAAACAGCGCCCCCTCTCTGACCACAAGGGAAACCGTTCTCTCGAGCCTCGGGGTGGAATGGTAATACTTGGCACGCGGGCTGCCACCCCCACTTTCTGTACCCCTGGAAGACATTGCTAATCAATCACAGCGCCCTCCTGCTGAGCTCAGATGCATCCTTCTCAACCAAACGCCAGGGAGCCTTTGCTAATCAGAACTGGCAAGCAGGAGGAAATCTATTTGCCTGCCCTCTGCCCAAAGTTTTATTTCACGAAGCTCTGTAGACACAAACCTCCCCCCGACCCAACCCAGATTCTCCGATTCGAGAGCTAGACTCGTGGGATGTGGAACTTTCTTTCTTTCTTTCTTTCTTTTTTTTTTTTTTTTTGCTTTTATCTTAATGGATTTTATTTCAATTATAGGTGTGCATAAATCATCACAAGTCAGTTTTACAGATTTTGTATCCCAAACCCCCAGTGCATCCCCCCACCCCCCCAGATTGTCTTATTTGAAAAACCAAGGTTTTCCAAAGTCTGTGAGTCATTGTCTGTTCTGTAAGAAGGTTCATTGTGTCTTTTAGTTTCCACATGTAAG
>PVHT021183594.1:4167203-4191053 GCA_004024745.2 Catagonus wagneri
GTATCCCAAACCCCCAGTGCATCCCCCCACCCCCCCAGATTGTCTTATTTGAAAAACCAAGGTTTTCCAAAGTCTGTGAGTCATTGTCTGTTCTGTAAGAAGGTTCATTGTGTCTTTTAGTTTCCACATGTAAGCGGTAGCATTGGGTGTTGCTGTCTAATTGTCTGACTGGTTTCACTTTGCATGATAATTTCTAAGTTTTCGTTCTCAGGATATAATGACCATTCTGGCACATTTGGCTGACTTTTAATAAAACGACTTCTCTCGAGTGGCGGACAAGTCGGTCTTACCTTCCTCAGCACCACTAGCCAGTGCTTCTCAATAACCTTAAAGTAATACTTGCATTTCCTCTCCAGTTCTTATTTCCTTCTTTAATCAAGGCAAATCTATTCGACTGTTAAAAATCCATCTCTAGGAAAAAAAAAACCTTCTGAGTCTAACCATTCCATTTCCTACTCCACCAGTCTAAAAATAATTTTAATTCACTTAAATTGTTCTTTAGCCCTCAGGGTATTGAGTAGTTATGGCCTTCTGAGGGCTGGCAAAAGGTGGTTTTCTTCCATTTCTCCAACAAACGAGGAAGTAGAAAATCATCTGTTGTAAACTAACTATAACGTAAAAAATAAAAAACATTAAAATTTTTTTTAAAAATGAAAATCATCTAGTGATATGAACAATCACTTTTCTATTAATGGATAAATAATGAAACTGATAGGGGATCTGTAGTTTTCTTCTTTTTTCGTTTTTTAAGAAAAGCTCTCCAGGTTTCTAGGAATTCATTTATAAATATATTTTAGAAAGAAGTTTAATGCCTATGAGTTTTAAATATGTGTTACCTCTTTTTTTTTTTTTTGTCTTTTTGCCTTTTCTAGGGCCGCACTTGCGGCATATGGAGGTTCCAAGGCTAGGGGTCTAATCGGAGCTGTAGCCGCCAGCCTACACCACAGCTACAGCAATGCGGGATCCAAGCCATATCTGCAACCTATACCACAGCTCACGGCAACGCCGGATCCTTAACTCACTGAGCAAGGCCAGGGATTGAACCCACAACCTTATGGTTCCTAGTCGGATTCATTAACCACTGAGCCACGATGGAAACTCCTGTGTTCCCTCTTTTACACTTAATAAACTATTTAAAAAATTCAGCTAAATAAATGTTAAAGATCTTCCTGGCTTTATCCCACGGTTCATGCATCGAGTAGCATCCTATCTGACAGACTGAAAGGGCTTCCAGAAGTTGTTCAAAGACTTTTACAGTCAGAAGGGAACAGGAACAAGGCAGCTGCAGGTGGCAAAAAGTGCGATTATTTATTGCAGGGTTATCTTCTTTCAGGGGATGGCAGGGTCTGTGAGGCAGAGGACTTAACTAGTACTGATCAGGTCATTTGTGATTGTCTGTCTGGTTTAAGATTCCATTTCTGGGAAACCCAAAGCTTAGCTTAACCAACTCCCCTGGGGGCCTGTTGTCTTATTTTTAACACAACATACAAGAAAATAATTCTACCCATTTTTAAAAATTTAAATTAAAAGAGTTTTCAGGTGTGTAAAAACGACTGGACCATTCCACAGATTGAACACTGGAAAAGTTCTGGGGGGAAAAAAGGATGAAAAACTAGCAAAAAACTACATCAGTGACAGAAAATACTGTGAGATAAAAAAGAAATCAGGATGATAGATTAAAAAAAAAAAAACGAATTTTAAAAAACAGACTTGGAGTTCCCATCATGAATCAATGGTTAACAAACCCAACTAGTATCCATGAGGATGTTGGTCCGATCCCCGGCCTTGCTAAGGATCTGGCATTGCTGTGAGCTGTGGTGTAGGCTGCAGACACAGCTCGGATCCCATGTTGCTGTGGCTGTGGCTGTGGCTGTGGTGTAGGCCAACAGCTATAGCTATGATTTGACCCCTAGCCTGGGAACTTCCATATGCTACAGGTGCAACCCTAAAAAGAAAAAAGACAAAAAATAAAAAACAGACTAAAAATGGAGGAATCTCAGGACTGACAAACAGAAGTATCAGACGCAAAAAAACAGCTTGAAACAACCTGCAAGAATACAACAGAGGGAAGTCGTGTGACGACCTTGAGAGCACCGCTGCCTGACACTGGAGTCCACGGGAAATCCAGTGAATACTGTAGTACGACTTCAGATAACTTCTCAGACCCACTAGAAGGGCCCAGGCTTTGGAAGGAAAAGCTAATACACTGCCTTGCGGGCACCCCGGAACTTTTACAGAAAGAAGTAGGCCTCCTCAAAAACAGAACGTATCTTTATTGTTTCTCAGCACCTATTTCCTTTCCTAGTACACGTCATGGTTTATGCTGACTTACTCTTCTCTAAACATCTAGAATGTTTTAAATAATGCACTAAAAGAACAGATTCCAAAACACCCAATGGCTAGTGAGGGGCATCTTCTCCAGCAACCTCCCCGGCCCGAGACCACCGGCACAGCCCTAAGGAGCCCTAACCAGTACCTGCGTGTGTAACGTCACTCCATGATGTCATATGAACACTTTATAAAGAACAGAAGTGATGCTCAGAGAGTGAAATCAATTCATCACAGTTCCAGAGTCTCTCTCCTGTTTCTTACAGTGTCGCCTATTCATGCAGCTTCTAATGGCTCCTCAAACTTTCTCACATAAGCTTGAAGCAGCCATGTGTTCTGAAATCTTGACTCCCCATGGAGAGTGTAAAGTCTTATTTATGTCCTGCAATTATGGTCTCCCCTTTGTTTGGACAAAATGCCTCCCGCGGTGACAGGTACATAATAAGCACCCAGTAAAGGCGTGTTGATTGAACTGAGCCCCTCCTGCCTTCCCCGGTGCCATAAAAGTCCCTTCATGTGGCTTTCGTTTTCATAGCTATTGACTCAGTTATTCTTCCTCAAACCTGAAATGAAGGAGGCTTCCCCTCCCCTCTGGCAGCCACCTATTAGGGGCTGTCTTCATTCTCCCACCAGTTACATCTAACTAAACTAATTATTTCCACGCTACCTCACAGCCCATTGCTGACACACACTGCTAGGGGGCCCTATCTCCTGCAGGCGTCGCTTGTATCTTTCCAGCAGCCTGTTGTAACGCCGGCAACAGAACTGTTAAGAAGGGCTGCCTTCAATGCATGAAGAACTTACGTAAAGCAAATGGTGTCACCGGAGGTAACGCCCGGAGACAGCAGCAAAGGGAAATGCAGGAGCCTACAGGACTCCCTGCAAAGCGAACTTTAATAGAGTGAGAAGGAATTATTTACCCACACCTGGGGCGAGGCAGAAAAGCAAATAACAAATAAACAAACAAAAACCAGAACAAAACAAAAAAGAGCTTTGGGATTTCTACGGGACTTGGATATAGGGGCGCTGGTCATTGATGCACTAAAGAATTGAGCAAATGGATTTTATGCAACATTGAATGAATGATGATGAATGGACGGACGGATGGATGGATCCACTGATACACAGACAGACAGGTAGATAAGATCCTGGAACTTTTTTCCAACTGCACAGCTACAACCCCGTTCCAGGTCCACACCATTTCTTCCTCCCAGACTATTTCAGCATGCCCCTTAGCTGTCACCTCAGCTTCTATACTTGCCTCTCTCCAAGCCATCTTCAATATAGTAGCTGGAGTAATATTTTTAAAAACGCAAGTATACTCATGTCCCTTGCCACTTCAGATCTTTTAAGGGCTGTCCTAGCCTTGACAGTAGAATCTGAACCCTTTGGTGGACCTCCCTCTTCTCATCCAGGCTTCGAACACCACCGAATAGCCCCGTTCTAGCACTCTGTTCTAGTCACACCTTCTTTTAACTCTTCAAAGCCCCGAATGTCTGGCCCGGCCCCCAGAGACTTTTCCCTAGAGTATTTCAAGTTCTGTATTAATTCCTTCATCACTCAGATTAAACTACGATACGCCGCACAGCCTCACGTAACATGCTGAGTTCTTCTCTCCCAGTACACACTCCAATCTGTACTTAGACGTGTATTCGTATGACTAATATTAGTTTCCTCTGGAGCCCCATGGATGCAGGCAACCGGCTTGTTTATCACCGTGTCCCCGGCAGCTAGAACCCTGCCTGGCACAGAAGAGGATTCAGTGCGTATCTGTGGAAGGAATGGAAGCAGGGCTCCCGCTTGATACAGTGGGAGCAGGCGATTCCTGCAGGGAAAAGAAGAGGACAAGGATCACAGGGATGGGGGCGGGGGGCACCAGTTCCGACGCCGCACCTCTGACCGCATCCCTGATCAAAGCTCTCACGGGGGCGGACAGAGGGCTTGACACGCACCGCACCGTCGGTGACTTTGAGCTCAGCACCGCCAGGGCCGCTGAGGAGGCTGCAGAGCCACGCACGAGACTGCTCAGGAGCTCTGCGCAGACGCGGCACCTCCTGGCTCCTCGAATCATCACGCCTGCAGAATCAGCCTTAAGCCAGGAGCTTGTAACCCATGTCAGCCCCCATCACGTGGAGGCAGGACCATGTGCTCCGAATAACAAGATCTTTTCTGCTTTAGAGTGAAGCAAATAGATGGCCAACGGGGACCTGAGAGCACAGAGAACTGTCCCCAACACCCTGTGATCACCTATGTGGGACAGGAATCCGAAGGAGACTGGAAAACGGAATCCCTTTGGTGTACAGCAGAAAGGCTCACAACCTCGTAAATCAACTTCACGTCAATAACTTTTCCAAATGAAAAAAATTCCTTCTTTGCTTCTCCAGCCCTATAACTCTTTATTCAAATGTTTATGTAAATGAACACATGTATATATTCATAGTATTAAACTATATATACATATATATAAAATATATTGTATATGTAAAATCTCAAGGGCACAATTCAGTTTTGCTTGTCAGTCTTTCACCTGTTTTTTTTTTTTTTCCAGAATTGAATTTCAGTTCTAAGCCTGTTAAAACTCTGATGGGAGAGTCAAACCACTTTGAGGCTACAGGCATGTTGAGCATCAGAAGGACTTGGGGTTGTGGCTCTTGATAGTGGCTCTACTCTTCCTTTGCTAAGAGTCTCTGTTTTTTTGCTGTTGTTGTTTTTTCGGTTTTTTTTTTTTTTTTTTTTTGCTTTTCAGGGTCAGAGCTACAGGTGCCGGCCTACGCCACAGCCACAACAATGCTAGATCCGAGCCATGTCTGAGACCTACACCACAGCTCATGGCAACGCCAGATCCTTAACCCACTGATTGAGGCCAGGGATCGAACCCACATCCTCATGGTTCCTAGTTGGGTTCGTTAACCACTGAGCCACGAAGGGAACTCTCAAAAGTCTCTGTTTAATGCAGAATCCCCGGGAACCCCAGAGAACACTTTGGTTCCCCTTTGCCTAGCATAGCTTACTTCCTGTTTCTCGTCCCTTCTTTGCATGGAAAGGAAGACAAAGAGGGAGGAAAGCGCTACAGAAGTTCGTCTTTAATCACACTGGTCACTAACGTCATCTACTTTACAGAGTTACAAAAATAACCCGAACAGTAGCTGAGATCTGCAGGCACCACCAGCCTCAAATCCCTGTTGAGGCCTAAAGTCCTTGCTGTGGTTTCTTGGCTGAAATGCACGGCCCCATTGGCACTGTGGACCCGGGGTCCTGCACGCAGAGACAATGACATGCAGTGGTCAAGAGAGTGGACCCAGGTCTGGGAACGCTGGCCTCCAACCCCGCCCCTGTCCCACGAGTCACCTGCACGTCAGCCACCCTCAGAATTTCTTCATGGGCAAGTTCCCTCGCCTGCAAAACAGCAGGCACCTCGAGGACCTGTCTCACTCGTCCTTCTGAGGGTGAAGTGAGGTGATGCATGGACAATGCTTAGCCCAAGGCCTGGCGCATGAGCAAATGCCCTGCCCCTTAGCTGATCCCCTCAGAATGACCCAGGGCGACAATGTTTGTTTTCCATGGACCGACCCAGGTGGGACCTCAACACTTCACACAGCATCCATAAAGAGCTTGCTCTCAAAAATACAGTTTTTTGTTTCTGTTTTTTGGCCATGACCATGGCATGCAGAAATTCCAAGTCATAGCAGTGACAACGCTGGGTCCTTAACTGCTAGGCCAACAGGGAACTCTCTCTCAAAAACAAGGTTTCAAATATCCATGTTTGGAAGAAAGAGGTTAGTTTTATTCGAGGGAGGCAGGGGAATGGAGCAGACAGACTGGACGAGTGGATTACGACAAAGCCGACAACTTCAGATCGAACTTGTGGACGAGCCACTGATTTCCTCGGGACCCCTCTTCTCAGAGGGCTATCAGATTCTAGCCCATTTTCTGCGTGGGTCCTGTGTCTCAGCTCTCCTAGTCTCCTCTCGCTCAGCACAACCACGAGAAGGTCTTCCCTAAATAAGAAACGGCTTTGGGGACTGTCTTCTGCTGAATGGGTCACTGCCAAGGTCACGCTCAGCTTCCACTCTCCATCCCAGCAGCTTTCCCCAAGCAGACACCCTCATCCCCCAAAGAGAAATTTTTATGTTATCTTCGCAAGAAACCTATGGGTTGCCATCCCTGTCCTCATTATCGAAGAGGACACAGGCCGAGAGCTTATGCAACCTTCCCAAATTTGCAGAACTGCTAGAGAGAGCCAAGATCTGAGTCCCTAGTTGTTTGTCTCAAAGTCCGTGCTTCTCCCACGAGAGCTGCTGCTTCCTTTACTTGAATCTAAATGAGCTCCTAGATGCAGCACTCTGGGTCTGCTGAGCACACATGGCCACACGGCTCACAGCTTCTTTGACCCAGCAACACACGGCTTTGACGAACTTCTACCCACAGAGTTCTCAGGGTGTCCTGCTGGCTGGCCCATAAAATGAGACTGAACACAGCGCACATAACAGAGTTCTCATAAGTGGATTTATGGCTTTAACAACGACTCCCGGGGCTGGAGAACCATCGGACCCCTGATTTTCAGAATCTCCAAACGCTTGTCGGGAAAGAACATGACGTTCATCTCAGACCCAAAGGAGAGGTTCCTGAATTATACGCATCTCAGGAATAATGCCTGGTGCCAGAATCCACGGATCCTGAAGCCCCGTTTTCCTTAGGGCACCGTCTGGTCAGACAGCAGTGGGTTATTGCCTAATTTGGCTTCTCCCTCAACTCCGTGAGCTCCAGGAAGGCAAAGATTTAATCTGACTCACATTTCCAACCCCATTACCCAGCTCCTCGTAAATATAATCTGAACCCCCCTTACAGGCTAATAAAACAGACACAGTTAAGGGTAGGAATCCAAAAGTCAATAAGCTGGCTGTAAATGAACACCACCTTTTTTTTTTTTTTAAAGAAAAATGAGCATCCAAAATCATAAAGATGCTCTTATTTTGACTGGATAATTCTCTTCCGGTGTAAATATACCCAGGAAGCTTTCCCAAGGAATACAACTCCACAGATGATCAGTAACTTAACTCTGGCAATAACGGTGTTAGTGAAAAGAACAGAAGCTTCTGAGATAGTCAATGAGAAAGAAGCAAAGCGTCAACCTGCAGCCATATCGTGCAACCCTCCAAAGTAACAACTGGAGGGAGTGATAGAGCAACACGAAAACAAGCGCGGATGGAACCTTAAAGGCGGGGATGGTAACAGCAAGTCACAAGCCCAGGACGGTCACCGAGGCAGACCACACACCCGGATAGGGGTGACCTGGAAAAGCAGAAAGAAATTCAGCCGGTTCACGGCGGCGGTGCATATTAGAACGATTCGGGGGCAGGCAGACCTTGTTTCCTCAGCATCTCTAGAGTCATTTGAGCGATACCTTGAAGCTGGGCACCCGGAAGGTCAAGAAGAGTTTGGATCCTGCGCTGCGACGGAAGGCAGGCAGGCACTCGGAGCAGAGCCCGCGGGTGAGAGCGCCCAGCTTTGCATGCAGGACGTGGAGACGCCCTTTCTCGGAGCCAGACCGGCGCCGGCTGGAGTGCGTGCTCACGCTCTCTCTCAGCCATCTGCTCAGGGCCCGGGGAAAGCAGCCGTGTGTCCTCCTGCCTGGACACCGGGGAGGACACCGATCACTAGTCAATCTGCTTGAAATTGCCTCCGATGATTAGTGTGTAATGACTCAGGCAGGTCACGGCCAGGGACGTTTCCGTTATTAACGCATTAGCAGCTGTAAACGGGCACTGACTCTGCACAGTGAGGTGTGAGGACCTGACGGGGAGCGCCTGGCCCCGGGCAGTGGAAGTGCTCATTCCTGGGGGGGGGGGGGGGGGGGCGAACGCCCTGCAAGGGTGCTGTGCCTCGGGGAAGGGTGAGGAAGGCCCAGGAGGAAGGCCGGCCGGCTCGAAAAGAAACAAACAAACCAACCTGGCCAGAGAAGACAGAAGAGCAGAATTTACCAGTAACGGGAATAACTCTTAGCCTCTCCGTCATCTGAGATGGATCTAATCATATCCTTGGACCTGGAGCCCAACATATATTTTTCTCTGTGATTGGCTGGTCTAGGATAGTTACTCAAACTTGGATTGTTTCATTTACTTAAATTTTATCATGGTCCAGGGCCCCGTGTCTGACTGTTCACCGTCATATCCGCAGCACCCAGCAAGAGCGGGAATCCAACACAATATAGTTTTTCTTTTTTCTTTTTTTCTTTCTAGAGCCACATCTGCAATTAAACGGAAGTTTCCAGGCTAGGGGTTGAATCAGAGCTTTAGCTGCCGGCCTACACCACAGTCACAGCAACGCGGGATCCAAGCATTTGTGACCTACACCATGGCTCACGGCAACACCAGATCCTTAACCCACTGCATGAGGCCAGGGATTGAACCCACAACCTCATGGACACTAGATCGGATTCTTAACCCACTGAGCCAAGGTGGGAACTCCCAACACAATCATTTTTCCATAGTTATTTGTCGATGAGCGAATGATGACGTTAGCAGGATAATAACGTTCACTGAGACGTAAGTGTCCTAGGACCCCGAGCTGCAATGTACCACAGTTTTTCTTTTTTGCTATTTAGGGCTGCACCTGCCGCATATGGAGGTTCCCAGGCTAGGGATCCAACTGGAGCTACAGCTGCCAGCCTACACCACAGCCACAGCAACATCAGATCCGAGTCGCGTCTGTGACCTACACCACAGTTCACAGCAACGCCGGATCCTTAACCTGCTGCGCGAGGCCAGGGATTGGACCCACGCCCTCATGGTTCCTAGTCAGATTTGTTTCTGCTGCGCCATGACGGGAACTCCCTAGCACAGTCTTTCAAGATGATTTATCCTTCTTCAATACAAGCACTGAGGTCCGGTATTAAATCAACCGGCTGATGTGCACACCCACACACACGTACACACAGTCAGTCAGAGGGAGAAGAGACCACTTCTCATGTGTGCAACTGTTCTGAACGACAATAAGAGTAACTGTTGTCACCATTTATTTAGTGTCGACTGTAAGCCAGGCACAGAGCTGGGGTTGGTGACTCTCTGAGGCAAGCATGCTCCTTCGTGGAAATAATGACCTGAATTCTAAAGTAACTGACCACATGTTTAAAAAAAATATATTCTGGCTATTTGGCCCTGGAAGAAAGTTTATCTTTCTGTTTTGGAGCTTCTCAAAATGTGAAGACATCTACAGCCACCTCCATTTGGAGAAACCAGTTTCCTTGTTTCCATAATTTCTTAACCAGCCATGTTACCAAAATCTGTGTCAGTCCTTTGCGATTTCCAGCCATTGTTACAGACTCATTAATGTCTTACACAAAAAAAAACCCTCATATTAGAATGTTGAATAGAAACAGCAAGGAAACCTAATCTTCAGCTTTAAGTGAAGGGATTTAGCAGAAATCCCAAGTCACTGCCTTCCTTGGGTCATTCACTTGCGAATTGATGAATAATCAGGAGGCATAAAAAGACTGCACCTCTTAGATGTACGAGTCAATACAAGAGGTTGCAGGCAGAAGTTCCCACTGCGGCGCAGCGCAAACAAATCCCACTAGTGTCCACAAGGATGCAGGTTCCATCCCTGGCCTCACTCAGTGGGTTAGGGATCGGGCGTTGCTGTAGCTGTGGCGTAGGTCACAGACACGGCTCGGATCTGGCGTTGCTGTGGCTGTGGTGTAGGCTGGCCGCTGCGGCTCCATCTCGACCCCTGGTCTGGGAACTTCCATGACCTGCAGGTGCGGCCCTAAAAACAAACACACACACACACACACAGAGGTTGCAGGCAAACCCTGCTTTTATTTCTTCTAATTCTCTACTGCAACCTATGCACGTGGATCAAACTACATCCATACCAACTTACTAACACAGTAAAGAGGAAGCAGACTATCAGTCCCACAGGGGTCCCAAAGCTACTCGGTGCCTTTTCTGGCCCAGGAGACAAGGGGCGGGGAAGAACCGCTGCTGGTCACAGCACATCAATCCCTGCCTTGCTGAGATGACGACACTTCCCCTCATCTTCCTCTGCCATGGCCCAGTTTCCACCTTTCTTGTTTCCTCACTGAATTCCAAGTTGGAGCGGGCCTTCAGTTAACAGACTATTAGAGTTCAATTCCTATTATTATTATTAGTAGTAGTAGTATTAGTATTATTATTTTTCAATGAGGAAATTTAAGCCAGGTTGGTCGCATGCGTTGTAAAGAATCACACAGACAATTCATAAAGCCAGGACAGCGAGCCTGGTTCTCTAGAGGTTTCAGAGGTTGATGGAGACTGGGCGGTGGGATGGAGGTGGGTGGCAGGAGAACAGATCAAAGTACAAAGACGGTGATCACCCTACAAAGCATTCATCTATGAAACTGATTCACTCACTTAAAACAGGTCTGTGCATGCATGCAATCAGAGATTCTCATACTAAGTGAAAGAAGTCAGAAAGAGAAAGACAAATACCATATGTGCAAAATCTAAAATGTGCCACGAATGAACCTATCTACAAAACAGAAACATATCATGGGCATGGAGAACAGGCTTGTGGTTGCCAAGGGGTGGGAGTAGGATGGATGGACGGGGAGTTTGGGGTTGACAGATGCAAACTATTAGATTTTTTTAAATTTTTTTTTAGGCTCACACCTGCAGCATATGGAGGTTCCCAGGCTAGGGGTTGAATTAGAGCTGCAGCTGCTGGCCTATGCCACAGCCACGGCAATGCCAGATCAGAGCTGCATCTGTGACCTACACCACAGCTCATGGCAACGCCGGATCGTTAACCCACTGAGCAAGGCCAGGGATCGAACCTGCATCCTCACAGTTCCTAGTCGGATTTGCTTCTGCTGCGCCACGATGGGAACTCCTGCAAACTACTGGATTGAGAACGGATAAGCAATGGGGCCCTACTAAACAGCACAGGGAACTAGGTCCAGTCTCTTGGGTTAGAATATGAATGAAGATACAGTATTAAAAAAAAAAAAAGAATATATATTGACTGGGTCTCTGCTGTAGAGCAGAAATTGAAGGAACACTATAAATCAACACAATTTAATAAAATAATTTTAAAAAGCAGGTCTATGCTTCTCATTTTGGTGGTGTTAGGGACACAGAAGTAAGTGAGACAAACAGACACCAGGCTTTCATAGCTCCTCCAGCCCAACGCAGGAGCCAGATGACACACAAGCAATAAACAGGCTAACTGGAGTCATGACGAATGCATGGCAGATGTATTCTAGGTGAAATGACAGAGAACAGCAAGGCAGGCAGTGGGGTGCCGATTCAGGCTTTTCTCTTCTCTCTCCAGGGTCCTCAAATCATCATATTTCCAGTACACGAAACTTCCTCATAACTTTCGATGTTTCTTATCTTCCTCTGTTCTAACAATAACGGAGCAGAAGAAAATGCTTCTCTTCTTCTGTTTCTCTGCCTACATTCTCTTCTCTCACCTCCCATTTTCATATATGCATTAAATCAAAATAGTCCCCGGAGTTCCTACTCCCGATCTAGCGGAGGGGAGCGAGGGAGCATTCATCTGAGCTCTGCTATGCAGCAGCTTAAGCAA
Organism: Catagonus wagneri; assembly: GCA_004024745.2. NCBI lineage: Eukaryota > Metazoa > Chordata > Mammalia > Artiodactyla > Tayassuidae > Catagonus > Catagonus wagneri. The sequence goes on from PVHT021183594.1 coordinate 4,179,099, forward strand.
GACAAGAGATACGCACAGAGAATGTGGGAACAAGGGTGTCCGATGGTTGGTGAAGTGACAAAGCAAAAGGGCAGGTCAGTGTCCATCCTTCTGCGTGCTCTCTAGACCATAAGGCTCCAAACCAACTGACATGCAACCCACCCCTTGGCCTGGCCAGTGAGGAAATTAAGGCTTTTATGCTGTTTCCACTCTTGCTCCCCCTCCCTCTGGAATTCCAGATGATGCCTGACCTCTCCCATTTACAGCCAAGCTGCGGACTTCTTTAACCCAAGAGATTTCCACCCCACTGGGTGACAATCACTTCTCTTTGTCTTCTTATTCACCTTGGCACTGTTCCACCCTTGTTTGCTCTACCAAGCTCCAGATTCTAAAAATATTATCACAGGGGTCAACCTTCTACATTGAAAAGAGACTTGGGAGTCCCTTTATCCTACAAAGGGGATCAAGGAACTCAAGTACACAAGGAAAATTTCCTTCATCAGGAGGATCTTAATTGGTGAAGACGACGCAAGACCAGGTCCGTGGCCCCAGGTAAATGCCAGGTCACCTGTTTTCCTCATAACCAAGCAACCTCCCAGAACTCCACCTCTGATCTAGACAGAGGTTTAGAAGTCTCTACACTTTCTAGGAGGGGGGATCTTTTTCAGGGCTGCACCTGCGGCATATGGAAGTTCCCAGGCTAGGGGTCAAATCAGAGCTGTAGCTGCCGACCTACACCACAGCCACAGCAGCGCCGGATCCGAGCTACATGTGCGACCTACACCACAGCTCACGGCAATGCCAGATCCTTAACCCACTGAGCAAGACCAGGGATCAAACCCACGTCCTCATGGATGCTAGTCGGGTTCGCTAACCGCTAACGCCACAACGGGAACTCCTCGAAGTCTCTATACTAAGATCACAGAGAGGGGTACTCCTGGTGGTGAGGCTGAGGATAGAAAACGCTTGAAAGTGGGAAACAAACACACTGAGAAGTCGAGAGATCCACTTGCTTATTCTTAGTTGGAATAGAAGGTCGACGGGGATGCTCGAAGGAAAGGCAAAGCGTTAGGCAGGAACCAGCATATTCAACAGGGAACTAAATGATATTCAGCTTGAGGAATGTTAGTCTCCAATATACAAGATGCAAGCTGGGGGAAGGCGGCTCTAGGAGCAAGGACCTCTAAGGAAGAGTTCACAGCCATGTAAGGAAGGCGTCTGCGGAGCGGTATGCCAACTGAGGTGGATGAAGCATAAGACAAAGTCAGTGATGACAGAAGCTTGGGACTGGGGTCCCTGGGAAGAGAATGGGGTCCTTGGGTGAGTGAGTGGGGTTCGGTCTAATTTTAATGTTAGGCCTTTGGGGTCAGAAGTGACAGTGAAGAGATACAGCGATCTGTGCCGGATATGACACCGGCACTCAGGGGATCTGGAGCCAGTGGTTCCAGGCTTGGCCGCTGACACAGCAGAGGGAGAAGCTCTGCAGAAGAATACTGGGTGGTAAGTCGAGGATGAAAAACAGCCCCCAGGGTGGCCCAGACTCTCCTCCAGTCTACTGTCCATTCTGTTTCCCCCACTTACATAACAGTTCACCGGAAAGCGGGGTGCGATCAATTATCCGTTCCTCCTCCATCTCTCCATGAGGTCACCCATCACTAGATCCAACAAATACCAATTGCTATTACGGCCGTTACTATCCTAGATGCCATGGATACAATCAGAGCTTATATGTGATTTACCAGCCAGAAGAAGGCACGCTCTAACTAGAACAGACACACGTGGAGGGGTAGCGGAGGATGCCACTGAAGGACCATTAACCCTTTCATCCTGGGTCAGGACCCATGTGGGTGGATAAGGCATACGGGATCGGAGGGGGTGAAAGATGCTTAGGGGTTTGGGACAGCAGGATATTTTTACCAACCCGTGTCCACCCCGCTCTATACTGGCTGATTTATCAGCCTGCCCTGGCAGACAGACACTTCAGACCTGGCCCCTGCACTCAAAGGGCCTCTAGTCTAGAAATGCCCCAGCCAATATGGTAGGCTATTACCAGCCCCATTACCGTTTAAAGTCAAATTAATTAAAAATAAATAAAATTGCAGCCTTAGTTCCTCAGTTGCAGATACCCGATGGCTATGTCTGGCTCACGGCTACCAGACTGCATAACACAGATTAAGAATATTCCCACCATCCTAGAAAGTTCTACTGGATGGCACTGAGCTAAAGCAAACGATACATTGGATTAATATTTGCTCCATTAGTGAACTAATTATAATTTCGATACAGCACGCCATGCAAGTGTAATCGGAGAGCAGAGAGAGGAGACAGAGGTCAAAGGAAGGTCCACTGGAAGTTAAATTTAACTTGTAGGAAATTCCTCTGAGGTTGAAGTGCAACCAAGGACGCTGCCTCCTGAAGCTTTCGTTCTAGCACAGAGGTCATGAAGGGACGTGGGAGAGCCAGAAGCCGACACCGAGACTGGGTCATGGGCATGAACTCTCTGTAGTCAAATATACTTGTCAATCTACGTCCAAAGGGCCCCCAAACAAAAGCAACATTCTGGACAAAACAAACAATGAAAGGTCACCGAACTCTGGAAGGAGAAAATGGACACTGACTTTTCTGAAGCCGGCAGAGACGTCAAGCCCTGTCTCTGACCAAGGTGAGAGATTAGCCACAACAGCAGTCCGGGCACGGCGGCAGACTGGAGCCAACTTCAACTGCAAAGCCACAGCTCCCGGTAAAATCTCACAAGGGCCGGTGCAGTTTCCCGACCAGCGAGGCCCCACACACGTGATTGCTGAAGAAAACGCGCGGACCAGGCCCGTGGCCCGACAGAGATGCCAGGTCACCTGCTTTTCTGGTAACCAAGCAACCGCCCAGAACTCCATCTCTGATCTAGGAGTGATGTGTTGGCACTGGGAGGTGACTGTGGTTTTCAATGTGCCAGAGAAGCTACGATCACTAGGAAAGCCTCAAAATCTATTAAGCACACAGAGACTGGGCAACAGCTCTAAATATCCCGAAAGAGGAGGCTTTCCATTTCTTACGTTTAAACATATATATTTATTTATTTATTTTTAGGGCTGCACCTGCGGCATATGGAAGTTCCCAGGCTAGGGGTGGGATTGGAGCTGCGGCTGCCAGCCTACACCACAGCCACAGCCATGCAGGATCCGAGCCGTGTCTGTGACCTACGCCACAGCTCATGGCAACGCCGGATCCTTAACCCATTGAGCAGAGCCAGGGATCCAACCCATGTCCTCATGGATACTAGTCGGGTTCATTACTGCCGAGCTACAATGGGAATTCCCTTTTTTTATTTTTTTAAAAAAATATATCAGATATCTGCACACTGGCTTGGAGTAGCAAATTAATATTTTTTTCCCTTCTGACTGTAATTGTAGATATGGAAATACCATATCCAAAGACAAATTAACATGAGCTCTTTCCAACACTCTACTAATTATCTCGGGGACCAGAGCCTCCCCTAGGTTGGAAACTTCAACGCCAGTCTGGGATCGGAACATGAGTTTCTTTCTGAGAAGCAGGAATTTATATCATGTCGAGAAGAAGGTAAAGAGAAAGGCAGGAGGGTCTTACAGAACGGGAAAACCCATCCTCCAAAGCATCCTTCCTCCAGCCCTCTCCTACCTGAATCAGCACCACAAGGTGTCTAGGAGAAAAGGACATCTCTGAGACAGGAACCACTAAAGTAATATGTGTATTTAACTTTGCACCAGATAGATCCAAACAGACTGCGAGCTGCCTCCTTGTTTCAGCCCCCTCCTTGTTTCACTTACAGCCTCTCCCCGTTTTCAGGAAAGGCTGTAGCCTGAACTTCAAAGGCATTAAAGGATAGATGTAACATGGAAGGAATTAGACATGAAATTTCCTTTATTATTGGGAACAAAAGCTATGGGTCTAATCTCCTGTGTGATAAGAGCTTTAGCTGATCAGGGTTACACTCAGTCATTCTGATGTAGCGAGCAGCTGCCTCAAATTTTCTTTCTTCCTGGTTCCTCCTCCTTCCCTGGCTCCCTTCGCATATGCAAATGCCCGAGCAATAAGGGGAGTCTTGAAATGCCAGTGAGGGCAAAAGAATTCCCTTTGATCAGCCTCTTCCCCCACAGCCTCCAAGGCCACCTGCACCTTTATGATGTTTGATGTGTCAAATTAGTCTCCACAGCCCTCAGAAGCAGAAGACGCGAAGAAATTCTGAAACCTAGCAAGGAAGCTACGTCTCAGGGGAAAAAATAAATATTTCCTTAGGTTTGCCTTTTGAAATTCTGATATTTGCTGTTAAATTATTACCGATCTATGCGAGTAACAAGTGGTTCGCCCGCCAGGACCCTTGCCCGGGAGAGCCGAAGGCAGCAATTTTACAGAACTTCAGGCGCACCCCCACCCCTACCCCGAATGCTGCAGGTGTATCAGAAAAAGTCGGCGTTGGGGAAACTGGACAAAATACTGCCAGCTTCACCAAAAATAAAGTCCTCGTGTGCGATGAGAAAGGCAAACGGCGGTGAGCGTTTACTTGATAAAAACAAACGAAATTTCCAAAAGGTACCCCAGCATCCTAAGTACAGAATTTTTTTTCTTATTCTTGCAGTCATTTTTATATAATGTATTTTGGCTCAGAATGAGCAACACGAATGGATCTTAAATGCCTCAAACAGACGGTCTCACTAATTGGTCTGCTTGAAGGCATTTCTTTTGACTTTTAACAGGGTCCTTGACTGGGAGAGGGGGAACAGCATCTTCCCAGGAGAGAAACTTAGGGAACAGAAAGAAAACAAAAGCACATTTAATTTAGCCCGCAGGCAGTCACAGTAGGGTTAAACCATCCATAAGCTCCAACGTTTCCTCTATTACTTGCGGGGGTCCTCCCTAGGCAACCCTCATCTCATTTCTGAATCTGATGCAGTGATGCAGAAAAGAAAGACACAGGCAGGTAATAAAGTGTTTGTGGGAACCCCCGGCCTGCAGAAGAAAGCTTTTCATCATAAACACAGTCAAAGCAAACACAGTCAAAGCAATGGATGGATTCAAGAAATGACCATTCGAAGCAGTCGCACTTACTGAATGCAGAGTCCGATCGAGGCAGCTGTAAGTTCCACTTGCATGGGTTCTTTGAGCAGTTTCCTAGAGAGCAAGAGAAGGGAGAGTTTAGTATCAGAGAGATGTATTCTTGAATTGGGTCGGCATCGTTTTCATCAGAATCACATCTGGTTCCCCTTCAACATAGGTCCTTAATTATTAACCAGTGAGTTTAGCAACGATGATAGTGATGATGGCAATGAAAAACGATTAAGATCGAATCTTCCAATATTTCATTGAATGCTTTCACACTCCATTTAGGAAAACATTACCCTGTTCTTTATTTCAGAAGAGGAGAACTGAGGCTCAGACAGCTGGAGTAAATTGTGCAACGTGTACATATAGAGCCTTGGATTTGAACTCGGGCAACTGGACACCAAGTTTAGAACCATTGTTGTAGGCTTGTCTTACAGAGTGAGCTCTTTGTTCCAGGATGTGCTCAAGGAAAGATGGATCTTTTAGAGATATTACTGTAGAATTTCCTGCATGGAGTTAGGCAGGATGAAAGAAGTCAACTCTAAATTTCTTTTCAGATTCTTTTATGCCAACCCCATGATAGCTAAGGCTCAAAGTGACTTCATCTTGCAATGAATAAAACTGTGATATAAGGTGTCCCATCAATAATAAATTTCATAAGCATGGCCATCATCACCCAATCAGAAGGAGCAAGATTCATTTTCATTAATATTTAAATAAACTAAATATCACCTGAACTGCAAATGGCCATTATAATATCATATAACTCAGTGAGTTAGGGGAAAGGTCAACTTCAACCAGGAAAATCAAGATTTGCTAATAGGTCAGAAAGATATATTTGGCACCTCGTACCAAAGAAGAGTTGGCCCCAATCTGCCTCCTCTCTGGAAGAAGCTTAAGTAACAGAGATGAGACTGGTTTGCAGGGTTCTAGAATCTTCATCTAGTCTTCTTTCAATTACTCCTATCAAGTAGTGATAACACTTATACCCAGACTCAATGCAATTTATAAATTTCAGAGCTCAATTATCAACATTATTTGCAGATACATTGTAAAAAATACGCCCCCTTTTTAATACGACAAACTTTTTTTTTTTTTTTAACTTTGCATTTGGCGAGTCGCTGGTGTTGATAAGTGAGAACATCTGATAACAGCCAGTGGTTCCAAAACACTGGAAAGTGAGACAAGTGTCTAGAGAGGCCTGAGGGGAAAGATAGCGATGAAGGGTGATCATCCATCTGTCACCAAGCAGGACCCTATGGGGCCTTCCCGAGAAAGCCCTTCCCCCGCGTCCTCTGCCTGCCTCTTGTTTGTAGAAGCTCTCTTCTTTCAGGTCGCCCCTGAGTCACATAAGCCTGGCTTAAGAACTAATGATTGAAAAGATGTGAACATTTTGTGACAAAAGTAGCAGTTGGGCCAGGAAAACTAGTTGGTTTACAGACACTAAAACCCCCACCGAGTAGAAGAAATTAACTACATGATGACCATGAGCACGTAGCCCCCAGACCAGCAGGAGCCTGAGTACTGATGACGTAACCACTGTGACCTCACATCCACCAGTCAGAGAATTGTGCATAAGCTGATCACACACCCTGTGACTCCTCTCCTTTATCTTTTTTTTTTGTCTTTTTGCTATTTTAGGGCCGCACCTGCAGCACAGGGAGATCCCCAGGCTAGGGGTCCCATCGGAGCTACAGCTGCCGGCCTACGCCACAGCCTCAGCCACAGCAACGCAAGATCTGAGCTGCCTCTGCGACCTACACCACAGCTCACGGCAACGCCAGATCCTTAACCCACTGAGCAAGGTCAGGGACCAAACCCACATCCTCATGGACCCTAGTCGGGTTCACTAACCGCTGAGCCACGACGGGAACTCCTCCTCTCCTTCATCTTGCCCTTAAAAAACTCTTCCCTGAAACCCATCAAGGAGTTTGCGTTCTTTGAACACTAGCGGCCCCGAACTCCTCATCTGGTGCCCACAATAAATGCCGCACTTTCTTTCACCACAACCCAGTGTCAACGGATCGACTTTACTTTGAGTGGGAGAGTGGATCCAAGTCTGGTTCCATAGCACATCCATCCATCCAAACACCTTCCACCCTTCTTTCCTTCTATCTGTCCATCCATCCATATCGCCACTATCTACAGGCTTTGTGACCACAGATACATCACTGAACCTTTCTATGTCTCAGTAAAATGGGAATAAACGTAGCACTGGGAGGTCCCACAGGGGGTCAGCATTGCCTCTATGAGGATGCAGGTTTGATCCCCAGCCTCACTCAGAGGGTTGAGGATCCAGCACTGCCGCAAGCTGCAGCAGAGCTTGCTGATGTGGCTCGGATCCAGTGTTGCTGTGGCTGTGGCGCAGGGCTCAGCTGCATCTCTGATTCGACCCCTATTTTAAGGGTGCACCTGCAAGCACATGGGAACTTCCATATGCCGCAGATGCACCCTTCAAAAGAAAAAACAAAACAAAACATAGCACCTACTTCAATGGAGAGAGGTGAGTGTTGAAATTTAACATTTGTAAGGCACCTAGCATTGTGCCTGGCACAAGGTCAAGGCTGTTTAAAACTGTATTATTATTTATTTATTTTTTTGTCTTTTTGCCTTTTATGTAGAGCTGCACACGCAGCATATGGAGGTTCCCAGGCTAGGGGTCTAACAGGAGCTGTAGCCACCGGCCTACGCCACAGCCACAGCAACGTGGGATCCGAGCCACGTCTGCAACCCACACCACAGCTCACAGCAATGCCGGATCCTTAACCCACTGAGCGATGCCAGGGATCGAACCCGCAACCTCATGGTTCTTAGATTCGTTAACCACTGAGCCACGAAGGGAACTCCCCTAAAACTGTATTATTATTTATTAAGCCTTTTTTTTAAAGCCAAGCGCCGGCCCCCTGGTGTTACATTCTAGTGGGAGATGCTGGGGAAGGCTTTACCGGGGGAAGGGGCGGGGGAGCTGAGATCTTGGGTGAGAGGAGCGCAGCCAGATGATGGAGCGAGAAGAATTAGGATAGCGAGGACGTGAAGAGTCAGCCATACGGTCATCGCCTATAAATTCATCGTGTGCCTCAGCTGGAGAATTACCTGTGTCCTCATAATAGAAACGATAGTAGTATATTCCAGATCTTATATCCACAGACGTGCTGATCACAGGTCCTATGATAGGCTTCAACCCCCTTAAGCCCTGCCCCTGCTCCTCTCAATCACTTGCTCTGTCTCCTAAGATGCTCACTCAGTCTAAGATCCGGCTAAGCCAAACTCCTTGCAAGTCCCATGACCCTGCAACGCCTCCAGCCCCTTAACCACATCTTCCCCGCAGTCACCTGCCCCAAAGTAGACTCTTTCTTCAAGGTTCACCCAAACGCGCACTTCTTTCTATAGCTGGACCATCCAGCAGGACTGAATTTTTTCTGGGGGCCTGGTGGCCTTTCACACGTCTTTCCATCCTAGCAAGAATCCCACTCTCTCTCTCTAAGGCACTGCAGCCTCGGCCTGCCTGGGTTGGGAACTCTCGGAGGGCAAGGACAATATTTTACCCAACTCAGCAGCCTTGTTGCCTGGCACCATGCCCAGCCTCTTAGCAGCTGCTCACCGCACCGGAAAGCCTAGCACGCAATTGCTCACTGACCCACAGCGCCAAGGAGGGGCGCTGACCTGTACCCCACAAAGCAGTCTTCTCTGAGCATCACGGCCTCCTCTGATGGTCCCCTACTTGGCACACAGGTGCTAAGGTTAATCGTACATCCGTGTCAGCTCCCTGCCCACATCTTTCTATCTGTTCATAAGTCAACCTGCAGTTGGAACGAATTTTACAAGCCCCCCTCCCTTCCCATGAATAAGAATCTGTCAAATCCTTTAGGTGGGTTGTTTTACGAAAACAAAGCCGGAAACCCATTGTTCCAAGGTGAGAACAGAAACGGTCATTCGTAAAGGCACCAGACAGCAAAACCTAAGAGGATCCCGAGTTTACAATTACTCTTGCAAACGACCTAAAGAGCAATTTGTGACCAGGGAGAATCTTGGGCTCCAGTGAAACTGAATGGAATTGTCATCGTCTGAGACTATGGCCCCCACTAAAGAGCTGAGAGTGAAGGAACCGGAAAAGGACACGGGCACAAAGTCAGGCAGAATGGAGCTGATTGCTGGCTCCGTGCATTAGCCGCCGCCCCCGCTGCCCTCCGTCCGAACGGATGCACAGAGCAGTGCGTCAATTACTTCCAACACACTGAAGCTGATGACCCCTGAGCAGGGCCGGCTACTGCAATGCTTCTATTCCCGTAGATGTGGCCACGCACCACTTGGTGGATTCCCGCACACAGGCTGCTAGGATCTCCTGTCTCCATGCTCGCCCCTCTCGGCCTCCAGGGAGCAGGCAGAGCCACCTTCACAAACTGCAAAGGTGCCCATGTTACTTGATGGTTTAAACCCTATATGGGCGGCTGCCTCTTCTGCTGAGGACCAAGCCCACCCTCGGGGACACAGCCTGACGCCCCACACGTTTGTGTGTTAGTGAGCAGGCGTGCCCTCCAACCCGACCCCTCGTGGACCTGCCCTGGGCACCTGCCGGTTCTGGGTCCCACCTTCTTCCCCAGCAGCCTCCGAGATGTTGTGTTTGCCTTGTCTTTGATCTGGGATGAGCTTAAGACCCAGATAACTCTCATCAGTACTTCCTAGAGGAAACCTCTGCTCCACGGTCTCAGGAACCCATTATCCTTCCTTCCGAGTCCACTGCACAGCTTGCCAGCTCACATCAGCTGAAAACGTTCTAATTCCAGGCTTCCTGGGTCACTAGTGTGGTGGCGGTTCCGTGAGGGCACAGACTGTGTCTGTCTGCTTCACCCTTTTAAAGTCTAGCTCTGTCCACACTGCAGTGGGTGTGGGAGGCATCCGATCGGTATTTGCTGAAAGAGGGAAGGTAGGGGGTGGAGGCAGGAAAGAAGGGAGGGAGGGAGGGAGGGATGAAGGAAGAAGACAGAAGGAGGGGGAGGAGGCTAACCTTAAACACACCTCGGGGACTCCCACCGTCTCTAAGAGTCGCTTCCCTCCCCGGCCCCGCTCCACCTCGCTCCATTCGGAAGTCAGGTCTGAGCCCACCCCTGGTTCTGCCAGGGCCCTCCTGAGCGGGGACCACACCTGAGCGGATCTCAGGTCAGTCCGCTCCCAGGCACTTGGGCGGCACTGCTAAGTCCACTGCCTGCTGGAGCTGAGAACTCGGTTCTCGGGGGGTCACTGTTCTCTGCCACGTGTTCGGCAAGAACAGAAGCAGCCAAGCTCGGGAGCAAGAACAGGAAAGAACGGAGCAGAGAAGGAAACAGGCAAGAGCAGAGGGGCTATGAGGCGGGAGATTTGGGGGGCTGGGGGGGTGGTTGCTGCCACGTGGCCTGAGGACTCAGCTGCTCAGGGCGCCCGCCCCTCCTGGCACCCACCACACCCCGCCTCTCGGGGCTGAGGCTCACTCCCGTGCTGTGGAATGAGTGTCCCCATATTCGAGCTACCCTTAGTAGTTTCTATGACAAGAGTCACAAGTCGCAAGCGTGGCGTCTCACCCAGCTGGGGGTGTCTCCACCAGCCCCGCCTTCAGATATGTCCCCTCTGTCTTGACCACATCAGTGACTGTGACTGCATGTGCTCTCTCCAAGCTTCTGAGCGGCCCCCTGACCGCACTCAGGTGTCTGGAGCTTAACCGTCCTTAAGAGGCACCTGAAGTCACATCAGCACAGAACAACGCAGCAGGTACCATATGGGCTCGTGATGTGCGATCTGGCGGTGGTGCTGCACGAAGGGGCGGGCGTCAGTCACATCTGGGGCGGGGGGTGGGACGCACAGCGGGACTGCACTGCGGCTTCCTTAGGGAGCAGACAGTCACCTCCCCAAGGGAATCCAGTGGCGCGCAGCCCTACAAGCTGAGGCTCCTGACCCCCGGCCGCCACCACAGTAGGGATCTGCCCGGCCATGGAAACGATCCTGCCTATGCTTGAATTTGCTGCAGGATCCAAGCACCTGAGCTCCGACTCAGAACCAATGTGTTATTTTACTGCAAACGCATAGGCTGTTTGCTTCGAAGCAACGTGGGTTAAAGAAGCATCTTCTGCGAGCATGCGCGTAAGCACCCACACACCCAGGGAGGATGGAACACTTTAAAAAATAATTATTGGAGGAGTTCCCGTCGTGGCTCAGTGGTTAACGAATCTGACTAAGAACCATGAGGTTGCGGGTTCGATATCTGGCCTGCTCAGTGGGTTAAGGATCTGGCGTTGCCGTGAGCTGTGGTGTAGGCCACAGATGTGGCGTGGATCCCGCGTTGCTGAGGCTGCGGCGAAGGCCGGCGGCTACAGCTCCTGTTAGACCCCTAGCCTGGGAACCTCTATATGCCCCGGATGCAACCCTAGATAAGGCAAAAAGACAAAAAAAAAATTATTGGAGTATAGTTGACTTCCAATATAGTATTAGCTTCATGTGTACAGCAAAGTGAGTCAGTTATGCAAATACATATATATATTCTTCTTTTTTTCTTTTTTTGGTCTTTTTAGGGTCAACTCACAGCACATGAAGTTCCCAGGCTAGGGGTCAGATCGGAGCTGCAGCTTCAGGGCTACAACACAGCCACAGCCACAGCCACACAGGATCTGAGCCGCATCTGTGACCTATCCCGCAGCTCATGGCAACACCGGATTCTTAACCCACTGAGCGAGGCCAGGGATCGAACCTGCATCCTTATGGATACTAGTCAGGTTCATTACCACTGAGCCACGATGGGAACTCCCATGTATCTGCCCACTCTTGGGTCCCATACAGGTTATTACAAACTGTTGAGTACACCTCCCTGTGCTCTACAGCCGGCTCATGTTCATTATCTACTGCATTCACTAGTGTGTATATGTCATTCCCACC